>OX637566.1:9909815-9992535 GCA_951800025.1 Oligia strigilis
ACATTATTCATATTATTTGAGCAGTATTTATATTTACTACTGTCTGTTATGCGCGTAGAGATGTGACTGTCAATAAACACTCAAGCGCAACATGAAGTAACCGCGACACCAGCGCCACATTAAAAATTACGGTAGCGTCAGTGAACTAATAGCGATCGCACACGACAAAATTAACTGATAATATATTATTATACTTAATGATTATTTTTTAAGATGTAATGAATAAACACATAATTATTTAAATAAATTACCCAATAGCGGACAAATTTTAAACTTTGAGAAACATTGAATATTTTGTTTTTTTTAGCATTTCTCATTCTGAATAACATTTATTTAAACATATTATAAGTTGTGTTTTTTCTAGGGGAAGGTTATAAGCACGCTTTATATATTTTTTATTTCTACCACGCGAGCCGAACCGTAAGTTAAAGCTAGTCCACTTAGAAATTCGTTTATTTAATATATTATCCCACTAGATAGGCTTTGAGGAAAAGAAAACGATTAATTACTTGACGCCAAGAATCAGTTATTTTTATTTTTAATGTTTTTGATGGGTACCTATACCTACCCTGTGTCATTCTCACAATTAAGACGAATATAACGACATCTCTCAAGTTGAAATTAATAAAGCCGTTTAGACTACAAAGCGTGCCAAAGAAATGAAGGTTGCTACATATCTACATTCATTCACTCGAAAAACCTTACCGTCCTTCTGGTACAGTCGGGTAAAAAGAATGTTTATTTCAATGTAGTCACATAATTTAATTAATATAAGTACATAAATATAGAACATTTATGTACCTACCTACCAAATATATGAAATCATGGTCACCCCATCAGTTTTAATGTATGTATATTTTAGATTGAATTTATCTTCTAAAGTATTGATACAGCAGAATTGCAATTTAGTTGAAAGGAATGTACTCCTATATATTATTCAGGAAGTCGAATTTTGTAAACATACACGGCTTATTTAAAAAGATATAGGCAACTATAGAGGGCCGTGCTGAATGAACTTAAATAGATTTATTTTTCACAATATAACAAGTTGTATGAGAAATCAATGCGGTACATATGTTACTTGCTAAACTTCAATTATTTTTTAATAGTTTTTGGCTAAGTATGTTTTGTCTTTTTTAGATATTTCTTAAAATGATTTTTTCCAGCACGGCCCCTTATCCACATCTATATATTATTTGTTATTATGAATTCACAATAACTGTTGCGGCACATATAACGTATTAATAGAGTACATTTCTTGAGTTATAGACATTTGTTAATACGGTATGTATTATTCAAGTTACATGGGGGGCCGTGCTGAAAGCGTTTGGCTGGCACGGCCACCTTTTTTTGCATATTTCTTCAAAAGTATAGAGGTACATTGAAAAAGAAATCGGTACATATACTGCTAGAGGCGAGTACATTGCAATGGTGTACACCATAAATGCAAATTCTGAGGGGCCGTGCTGGGCAAACGTACATGATAAAATCTGTAATGTTCACCATTAATTGACATTATGGTGTCAAAAAACGCTTTGTATTTGGGCAGCCGTTATTGTGTGACAGTTTTCTAAGGAAACCAAAGCTTTAGAAATAACAACATGAATACATATTTTTGCCTGTTACTTTACAGACGCCAGCACATCAAACTACCCGAAACTGTAAAATTTTACCAATCAACCTTGAAGCTAATGATTTAGCGATACAGTTGAAAATCTATTAGAGAAATTTGACAGATCGTAGTAGCCAGTAGTACCTTGATGTGCTGGCGTCTGAACATACAATGAACAATCTTGTGCTGTAGACAGCAAAAGATCTCGCCTCTATCATTACGAAAAGCTACATTATATAATGCACTGTTGGTATTACTTTAGCTTCTATTCTAAGATCAATTCCTTTAAAATTGCGTTTTATTTTAATTCTATATTGTGACATATAGTAGGCCTTGCATTGAAATTTAAAAAATCTTCGTACAGGAGCCGAACCGGGTGTATCACACACACACACACACACACACACGCACGCACGCACGCAAGCACGCACGCACACACGCACGCAAGCAAGCACGCACGCACGCACGCACGCACGTGCATCACTCAAAGTGTGTTAGAAATTGTCTGTGGCATTAAGTTCGCCTCTGTACATTTGTGTGCTTGAACTATTAAATAAATAAGTTATTATTGCTAAATTTTTAGGACACTCACTAGTGGCGCCATCTAGTGACACTCACTCTCATTCACATTGTGATCTAATTTATAGTATAAAATTGTACTATTAAGAGCTAAGAACGGGTAGTCAGTGTTTTATAGTCCACCCACATTTCGCCAAATTTCTTAAGGCTGCACCGAGCGCACAGTGGCGCCCTCATCGTTTGTTTGGTTATTTCTTTTATTTTAGAATGAAAATAACCAAACAAACGATGAGGGCGCCACTGTGCGCTCGGTGCAGCCTTAATGAAAAACCCAGTAAAACTGCCGGGATTGAACTTAAGAACCCACGCTCAACAGTTGCGCTTGCGCCGTAGACCAACAAAGCATGCCAAATCCAGGAGGTGTACTCCCTAAGCACGAAATCCGTAATTCTTATAAGATTTTTTCGGATCCTGAGCTAAGAATGAATGACAGTTGTCGCGTTTATGGGTTCGAAAAATTTCATTTGTGACTTGTTTTGACAGAGCAGTGGTAACGGCCACGACTTACAAGTTGTAGGTCGTGGGTTCGGACCCAGACAGGCACTTTACTTTGTGTAAATAATTTCATCACCACTGCTCTCAAAACGGTGAAGGAAAACATCGTGAGGAAACCCGCATGTCCTAAAACAAAAAATTCAAGGAATGTGACATCTTTCAACCCGCACTGGGATCGCGTGGTAGATTGATAGCCCACTCTCTCACTCGAAGAGAGGAGGCCTGTGTCCCAGCAGTTGGAACATTATAGTCTGATTATATTTGACAGATCAACTCTTTCGGCGCTTTGCAGACGGAGCAACTTTATTTGAGGCAACAATAAACTTTTTTAAATTTTCCTTTGAAAGTTGCCAGTTGCTACAACCAAATGGCCGAGATGTATGTAAACAACTAGTTGCCAGTTGCTGCAATAGTTGCTCCATCTGCAAAGTGCCTTAAGACGGGTCCGCATCTTCGTTGACGGATTAGAGAGTAGACCCTCAGGTATAAGTAAGGACATATTTCATCAGTGTATTCTAGATTTTCTATTTATTTAGCTACTAGGAACCCTGGTTAGCACTTAGTTGTCCTAACTTATAATTATTATTAAGTAATATCAAAATGGCCGATAAAGGCAGAGAGAAGAGTCGATTGAGGGCTGGAGAAGTGTGATGCTCCTTATTGAATGTGTTGGTGGATGAATTCCCTGTAAAAAGAAAAAATTAAAGTAAGTAATAACAGCTGCACGGGTCAATTGATCAAGTTAAGCTACGCTTGCCGCGGTTGGTCCGTGGATGGGTGACCATCTTTACATACCAAGGTTAAGCCGTTGGTCCCGGCTGTCATTCGTGGATCTTTGACAGTCGTCAGAAGCCCGAAAGTCTGACAATCAGTCTTACTAAGGGATACAGGGTCTGGGTGGTCCACAAATTTAAGGTCGCTCAGCGCGCTATGGAGCGAGCTATGCTTGGAGTCTCTTTGAAGGATAAAATTATCCTGAAAAGAAACGGAGTTACCGACATAGCTTGCAGAGTAAGCCAACTGAAGTGGCAGTGGGCTGGCCATGTCTGTCGAAGCACCGATGGCCGGTGGAGCAGACGAGTCCTGGAGTGGAGACCGCGTATCGGCAAGCGTAGCGTGGGACCCACGACCTCAAAAAGGTGGCGCAGAGGGACAGACTGGATGCGGAAGACTTAGAACAGGGTGTTGTGGCGCAGTCTGGGAGAGGCTTATGTCCAGCAGTGGACTGCGACAGGCTGAGTTGGTTAACTAGGTATCGCATTAAAAATGTTAAGTCTTACCCTATAATTTCGGGCAGGTCCGTAGCGTGGCAGATCCACTTGTGTCCGAGATCGTGCTTCTTATCGTACGCGTGTAGTCTGATGGTCGCGTCGTTATCTGTGCGGGACTGTTGTATCGATCTGTATAGCTGTAAGGGAGAAATAAACAGGGTCAAATGAAATTAGTTAGCAAAACTCCGCAGACGTGATGGGTATCGATATCTATATTAAAAAACCGGTCAAGTGTGAGTCGGACTCGCGCACCGTGGGTTCCGTACAAATTTGTAGGTATTTGTTTGTAGCCGTAGAATGTAGAATGGGTACCGGCAGAGATTTAACTTTCCTAAGGTTATCGTACAACTTACTATTACTTTCATATTATTATTATTACACTCACCGTCAGCCCCACCACGAAAAGCACAATAACATCATCCTTAGCGTGCACAATGGGCACCGGCTGAGAACTAACTTTCCTAAGGTTATCGTACAACTTATTATTACTTTCATATTATTATTATTACACTCACCCTCAGCCCCACAACGAGAGGCACTATAACATCATTCTTAGCATGTAGAATGAGTACCTGCAGAGATTTAACTTTCCTAAGGTTCTCGTACTAACTTATTATTACTATTACTTTCATATTATTATTATTACACTCACCCTCAGCCCCACCACGAAAAGCACAATAACATCATCCTTAGCGTGCACAATGGGCACCGGCTGAGGACTAAATTTCCTAAGGTTATCGTACAACTTATTATTACTTTCATATTATTATTATTATTACACTCACCTTCAGCCCCACCACGAAAAGCACAATAACATCATCCTTAGCGTGCACAATGGGTACCGGCAGAGATTTAACTTTCCTAAGGTTCTCGTACTAACTATTATTACTATTACTTTCATATTATTATTATTACACTCACCCTCAGCCCCACCACGAAAAGCACAATAACATCATCCTTAGCGTGCACAATGGGCACCGGCTGAGGACTAAATTTCCTAAGGTTATCGTACAACTTATTATTACTTTCATATTATTATTATTATTACACTCACCTTCAGCCCCACCACGAAAAGCACAATAACATCATCCTTAGCGTGCACAATGGGTACCGGCAGAGATTTAACTTTCCTAAGGTTCTCGTACTAACTATTATTACTATTACTTTCATATTATTATTATTACACTCACCCTCAGCCCCACCACGAAAAGCACAATAACATCATCCTTAGCGTGCACAATGGGCACCGGCTGAGAACTAACTTTCCTAAGGTTATCGTACAACTTATTATTACTTTCATATTATTATTATTATTACACTCACCGTCAGCCCCACAACGAAAGGCACTATAACATCATCCTTAGCTTGCACAATGGGTACCGGCAGAGATTTAACTTTCCTAAGGTTCTCGTACTAACTATTATTACTATTACTTTCATATTATTATTATTACACTCACCCTCAGCCCCACAACGAAAGGCACTATAACATCATCCTTAGCGTGCAGTATGAGTACCGGCAGAGATTTAACTTTCCTAAGGTTCTCGTACTAACTATTATTACTATTACTTTCATATTATTATTATTACACTCACCCTCAGCCCCACCAGGAAAGGCACTATAACATCATCCTTACAATGTAGAATGGGTACCGGCAGAGATTTGACTTTCCTAAGGTTATCGTACTAACTATTATTACTGTTCCTTTCATATTATTATTATTACACTCACCCTCAGCCCCACAACGAAAGGCACTATAACATCATCCTTAGCGTGCAGTATGAGTACCGGCAGAGATTTGACTTTCCTAAGGTTCTCGTACTAACTATTATTACTATTACTTTCATATTATTACTATTACACTCACCCTCAGCCCCACAACGAAAGGCACTATAACATCATCCTTAGCGTGCAGTATGAGTACCGGTAGAGATTTGACTTTCGTAAGGTACTCGTCAGACTTGAACGTTTGTTCTTCATTCGATCGGAATGGCGCTACGAATGTAGATTCGTAGTATGGTAGCCATGTGACTAGCTGTAAAGGAAATATTACGATCAATATTAATATTATAATAATCGATTTATAGGACTTCAAGGATTTGAAAAGGGTTCTCTTAAACAAATATCTTCGTTACTTTGATCCTCTCTACATGACCTAACCATCTAAACATACTTTTTTTTTAATAATAAAATTACCCTTACCCTCGATAAAGGATGTTTAGCGACCTCATCAGCCAAGTTATTAAAGGGCGCTTCGAGTATCAGTCCTTTGGGCTGCGGGAGCGGGGCAGGACGCTCCAGTAGGCTCACCGACAAGTCCTGCAGGTTGCCCAGCAGGTGCGACGATATTGCTGTGCCTGGATACGCATCACACCAATATTATAAAGCCGAAAGTTTGTGAGTGTGTGTGGGGGCGTGTTTATATGTTTATTACTTCTTCACGCTCAAACGGCTGGACAATTTTGATAAAATTTTGTATGGAGGTAGCCGCCACCCTGGATTAACATATAGGCTACTTTTTATCCCGATATTCCTGTAGTGGTATCTACAACGCTAAATGCGAACAACGCGTCATACTGACGTCACTCAAAATCCTGCATCGCGCAAGCAGAGTTTACCGCACAACTAGTACAGATACAACGGCCCGACATGAATCATCGGGCAGTTGCCCGCCAGACACAACACCCGTCTGGTCGGAGGATCCTCCCTTTTCTATAGAGTATGAGTGAACTTTACACCCTGTTCCTCATACCTCTATGTTCCCACGGGATCGACACTTATGCAGGTGAAACCGCGGGGCGCAGCTAGCTATTTATAAAACTTACCTAAAGAGTGTCCCCACACGAATATGTCCTTCTCCCCGCTGAGGGTAGAGTGTAGCCACTCGTACACGACTAACGCGTCTTCCACGACTCCTGCTTCAGTTGGCCGCAGGTTTGTGGAGTCGCCGTAACCTGGAATACAAAGATAAGCAATAATAACAATCCTAAGGAAATATTCCAGTAAGTGCTGGTAGGGATCTTGACCTTCTTCCGGGTTCTGGGTTTGTTCTGGATAGCCGTGGAATACCTATAATAGAGGGGCCCGTGGCTAATTAATAACAGCCGCACAGGTCGATCTATCAGGTTAAGCTACGCTTGCCTCGGTTGGTCTGTGGATGGGTGACCATCTTTACATACCGAGACCCCTCCGTGCCTCGGAAGGCACGTTAAGCCGTTGGTCTCGGCTGTCATTCGTGGATCTTTGACAGTCGTTACGGGAAGTCAGAAGCCCGAGGGTCTGACAATCAGTCTTACCAAGGGGTATCGTATTACCCAGTAACTGGGTTGTGGAGGTCAGATAGGCAGTCGCTCCATGTAAAATACTGGTATTCAGCTGCATCCGGTTAGATTGGAAGCCGACCCCAACATAGTTAAAAGGCTAGGCAGATGATGATGAGCCGTGGAATACCTCTACTCTCCTCAAAACATGTCACATTATGTGCTAGCGACCGCTTTCAGCTGGTTCAATGGATAGGGTATGCCTCAGGGGTGGTCCCATATAAATTTTATTAACTTTGCTTAGGTAGTTTTTGAGTTAGCTTCAATAATACGTATTTTTGCCACTTAGTTTATATTGATGATGTTATAATGACTTCCTGTCACAGATAATTACATAGCAAGTCATGTTATACGAATTTGTGTGGGGAAGTACAACTTAAAAGTAAAAATTAAAAACTTTTTTACATAAAAAAAAACAACCGACTTCCAAAAAAGACACTACAAAGTAAAAAATAACTTTAATTTCGGAAGTCGGTGGGATACAACGAAAACGCGAACTCAACGACACCGACTTCCGAAATTAAAAGTTATTTTTCACTTTGTAGTGTTTTTTTGGAAGTCGGTTGTTTTTTTTTTTTTTTGTGGAAAATGGTTTCATGTTTGACAAGGTCCATACCTAATAGTAACAGTATTTTTACACGAATATGAACGTGTTAGAAATTGACGTGTATTTAGAAATTCATAATCTTACCTCTGTAGTCAAAGGTGATAGTGTGAAACTCCATCTTCTGGAAAAACTTGTACAGTTCAATTCTATGCGTCGCTGCTCGGGAGTTAGAATTACCTGAAATAAATTACAGCAAGTTCTAACATATGCATAAACTAACAGTTTATTACTAGCTCACACACTAAATTATTACTTATTAAAGGGGATTGACGACTGATACGGAGCCTGGCATATCAACCTATCCGCCATTTTGATTTTTTTTCAAAATGGCGGCCATTCATGAAACCATGATGAACAATGATTTCAATGCAAACAGATATGATAATTAGACCTAACCACGTAAAGCGTCACGTTTCCGAGATATTGATCACGTGATATTCATATGCTTCTCGCCATCAAACTCGAAAGTTTGGCGAGTAAAATTGTAAAAAAAAAAAAAAAAAATATATATATATAGTTTTTGAACTTACTTAAATTTTGTTGCGTGACAGTAAGTATGTCAGGTTTCAATCCATTTTGTAAATATGTGAGCACCATGTCTCTATCACATAATTAATGTATATAGGTATGACATTGCATTTTTTTTGTATCGAGAAAAATTCATTGAATCGTGTATTCCTTTTACATAGTACTAGACCAAAGAGTCAAAAAACACATACCAAAATGTTAAATCCCTATTCCACATACTTAACAAGTTACATGAAATGGAAAAACCAATTGTTTTTTCAACATATCACCTTAATCTTACCGTGACAATATAGCATTATGGGTGTCTTAGACGTGGCTAGTTCTTCATCTAGTATTCTATTCAGGTCCTCCCTGTCCGTGTTGAACTCGAAACTACCTTTTAGTCGTTCATACACAGTCTTAGGCAGTATGTGCCATATACCTGCAAATAAAACGTGTCTTGTTCATAAATCAGGATATCTTCATCATCAGCTTAGAGCAGTCCACTGCTGGACATAGGCCTCTCCTATTGCACGTCATTTAGCTCGATTCTCGGCAACTCTCATTCATCTGCTACCAGCCACCCTGCGAAGATCGTCGCTCCACCTAGCCTGACTGAGGGCGTCCAACGTTTGCCGATTCGCGGTCTCCACTCAAGAACACGTGAACGGTCATCGGTTCTACGGCTTGTAGCGGTATCTACAACGCATGCGAACAACGCGTCATACCTACTGACGTCACGCAAAATCCTGCATCTCGCAAGCAGAGTTACCGCGCAACTAGCATATATACAACGGCGCGACATGAATCATCAGGCAGTTGCCCACCAGACACAACACCCGTCTGGTCGGAGGATCCTCCGATTAAGCTGAAATTAGTCAAAATCCGACCACTACAGTTACATATAGCATACCTATACGCAGGAGCCCTGCGTATATGCGTACCTGGCTAATCTCCATTGAGATTGGCCACCGTGACCGAAAACGGTCGGGGAGGCTATTATTATTATATAGCATATAATCTTACCAATTTTAACCTTGCATTTGTCTACTTTAGATTCATACTCGATGCTGAGGTTGCGCGCGCCTTCGATACCCGACTTCGACGGCTCTTCGAAATCCGCGTTTAGTGGCCATTGTACTGAAAGAAAGTTAAATAAAATTTCAAGAACAGTTTGGAGTTTATTGATTTAGTAGCTGCGTCCCGCGGTTTTATCGGAATACGTCTCGATCCCGTGGGAATATCGGATTAAAACGTTGCCCCACACTAGGAATTTCTCCTGTATCGTGGGTGCGTTTACATTTAAACTCACATACACAAACAGCCAGACCCGGAACAACTACTTGTAGGTCATACAAATATTTGTTCCGTGCGGGAATCGAACCCGCGACACGCAGCGCAGCAGTCAATCGCTTAACTTTATGTACTGTATACTTTCTTCTTTCTTGTATGTTGTTGAGCAGACAATTTTTTCGGAGTGCTGGGTTATCCCAGCACCCTAATTGCGTAACACTTTCAATCACAATCTGAATCATTTTGAAGGATATTGCGAATCCATTGCTTCATATGTTCGAACAACTTGTCTGCTAAACAACGTAAATAACGCAATGAATGTTGTTGAACTGTCATAATGAAAGCCATTCCTACTGTTAGTGTGTTACGTAGTTACCCCGTTGATCGTACTAGAAAATCTGTGTTCAAATCTTACCAAAATTAGCGAAAATAAGGTTTCTTCTGAACGCCTTCGAGTATTTGAAGATCAGAGGCACCACAGCTACGTGGAACACGAACAGGCCGGCGGATATGGAAGCACCTACCAATAGCACCCTGGAAATTATAAAAGAAAAAATCTCTTAACATAAATATACCCATATAATTTGAATAGAATAGAATACTCTTTATTATGTACACCATATAAATTACAGACATAATTATAGAAACTGTACAAAGGGTGACACAATGGGCGGTCTTATCGCTAAAAGCGATCTTTTAAAGACAACCTTTGGATGGATTTAAAAGGGGAAGGAGAGACAAATACTGTAGGTAGTCTGTGGTGTAATTATGTGGGGAAATAAGCATAATCATCGTACGATGTTCCCACTGCTGGGACACAGGCCTCCTCTCTGTGAGAGGGAGTGGGCCGTAATTCACTACGCGGGAACTGTGCGGGTTGGTAGATGTCACATGTCTTCAAAATTTTGGTGCTAGGACATGCCGGTTTCCTCACGATGTTTTCCTTTACCGTTTTGAGAGCAGTGGTGATGAAATAATTTACACAAAGTAAAGTGCCTGCCTGGGTACGAAACTATGAACTACCACTCGTGTTCGGAGGTTCCAAGTGACCGGGCAGCAGTGGTGGCCCAGTGGGAAGATTGACCAAAATAAAATCTTTAAAAACTTTATAGGGTACTGAAACATGATGTTTGAAGCATTGCCTAGTTTCCAAGTCAGTTCTCCTCGAGCTTCAAAACCAAAAAATTGTCTTCAAGAAGTCTATATTGATATTATATTAGTACCATATTAATATTTTGTTAAATATTGCTTTATACCAAGTTTGTATGTGTGCTAGAAGAAAAATACAGAAATGTTTATACTGGAAAAGGTGTATTAATTTCAGTTGGGTAGTAGGTAGAGTAACCTAACAGCAACAGAGGTAGTGATGCCCAAGAACAGTAGCATGTATAGCTGTCAAAGGTAAAATAAGCTGACGTACGGTTAGCAACAAAAGTCGATTAACACTTCAGTTTTCTTAATCTCAATTATTGAGCAAAATATTTGTTCAAAATTGCAGCAGAAGTACAATGCAATTTTGAACAAATATTTTGCTCATTATATGACATTAAAAAAATGTAAGGTGTTAATCGACTTTTGTTGCTGACTGTAGGTACACGAACACATGAGTAGACAAACGGAACAGAGGCAAAGCTTCATACAATTGCGCGAATCGGTTGCACTACTACAAGCACGCGGGGCATGTGTGCGTGACCACTGGCCGCTTGTCGCGTACGCGGCGAGACTGGAAAAAACCGGTTTACGCTGATACAGCCAGTTGACAATCTCAGGGTTGCGAATTGCGACGCACGTTGTTTGTTTTTTTAGTTGCAAGTTAGCCATATAGTCATCGCTCTTCTTTTGCCTTTCAAAAGTAATTGCATCACTTTCGCTCGCTTAGTAGGTTTTCGAGGATTTTAGATTTTCGAGGTAGCGCTATAATAATGGTTGTTTATTGTACTGTGTGTATGAATAATACTAGAAAAAATTAAAATATATCATACTTCAACTATCCCAAGGAGTACTTACAATAGGTAAGTAAATATTTGATTAATACTTTTTCAAGTAAGTAAGTTTAAGTACCTATTTTATTAATATTATGATAAAGAAAACCATATTTTAAGTTTCTTTTAATTTGTATTTATTTATCTGACGTTTTGTCAATAAGCTCAAATATCCATAGCAACCACATGCAGATGAAATTTAAATGAATAAACGGTAATGGTATTAAAAGAAAAATTATACCTCCTTTTTTTGAAGTCGGTAAAAAGAAAATTATTAGAGTAAGTAACTTGTAAAGTATTCTATCATACTGAATAACAAATAATTTGTTTAATTTGTCTTAACCTGATTGTGACAACCCTACCAAAATAGGTAACAATTTTGCACGTTCTTAAGAAGCTTTGCCTCTGTTCCGTTTGTCTACTCATGTGACACGAACGTCAAAATATCGCGTCGGGATTTTATCGCGCACTAGATTTTCAACTCTTGAGAATCCCATAGCGCGCAACCCAGCGCGTTAAAAAAACACAGTGTTGGATTTTCAAGTCTCGGCGCTAAGCAGAGCGTTGAAAATCCAGTGCGCAAAAAACAATGGCCCGGGAAAAACTCGCCCGTGTGACACTAACATTATAAAGGCGAAAGTTTGTGAGTGTTTGTATGTTTGTTACTACTTCACGCACAATAAACGGCTCGATCAATTTTCATAAAAATTTGGTATTGAGGTAGCTGACACCCTGGGTTAATACATGGCTACGTTTTATCCCGATATTACCACGGGGTCGACACTTATGCGGGTGAAACCGCGGGGCGCTGCTAGTCTGACATAACTGTGAAAAGAATGTAGGTATATGATTCAGAGACAGGTTCTTTGTTTAAGTATGTGGTTACCCATACCACAGGGGGCAAAGGTAGAAACGATAATCTTCCTGTTGATAATTTAAAAAAAAATCTATAGCAAAGAAATAAAATTTTCTAACCCGTCAAACCTACTAGAAGCCGTTTGCAACAGTTTCTTTACAATTATATTTATTGTTGGATATAGTGTATATTATGAACTAGCTGCGCCCGCGACTTCGTTCGCATGCATGTCGGAAAAAACATATTGGATATCATAGATTTTAATTTTTTTTGAGCGGAAAGTAGCCTGACTGGCTCCTTATAACATCAGCTATCTGCCAGTGAAAGTCTTGTCAAAATCGGTCCAGCCAGTTCAGAGATTAGCCGGAATAAACAGACAGAAAGACAAGTTCAGGAATATACTTTCATATGCACTAAGTAAAAAGCTGTGTTATTTTGACATTACAAACAGACACTTTAATGAAAAGTTATTATGTCTCATTAGTAGGTGTTATTTATATGAAAAAAAAATAGCTGGTTCATGCAACACTTGTGGGGTTAATAGTATTTCCATGGATTATTTAACATTTATATACTTAATATAAATAAAACAGCTCAAGATTATCTTAGTACAAAGTAACAAAGATTAAAAAACATTCCGTCAATGCCAATACTTTAATAAAAATATATGTAATGACTAGAAATAAGATAAAAGTAATTAGGAACTGATAAATTCAATGTCCTCGTTAACTTATACATTACATGCAGTGATGCAGATTGCAGATTACTTTTGTTTTTTTTTTATTTTATACCTATTTGTCCAGCTGAGTAGCGTTGCCGGCTGAAACTAGATAGTTAGGCTTTTTGACCTCTTGTCCGGGCAAATTTGACTGCGTCCAGCCCTTCCGGCTTTTGTTAGGCATTTTATTTTCTAAGTAATACGGATTAGAACATTTATATAAAAATGCGTTTTAATCCAAGTAATTTTTTGTCAAAAAACCTTTTTTTATGTCCAGCTTTTTTATTTAGCAGCTAAGTTGGGCTTTCTGATTTTGAGAGGTAGCAATGCCACAGTTGAGGGTCTTAGTAGTTTTACTTAAAAGAAAGTAAAGAGGTGTCTTGTCAAACTGCTCTACAATTTAGGGTGCTAGGGACATCAATGCGCAAAATGTTGCTATGGATTAATACATTATTCTTAAACCCCAGCGTAAAAAAATTATTGCTGGATATTTAAAAAAAACTTGTGCCATATATTTTATATTGCTGAATGGGCCCGCTCTTGACCTCAATCACACCTGAGGGAAAGTGACGGATGAGGTCTATGTTGGAACGAGGGTGCCCAGAAGATGCATAAGGCACTGGAACTCCCATGCATCGACAAAACACATTTTCTTTTATTATGTACTAGTAGCTCCCCATGGTCGATCCCGTGGGCATAACGGGATAAAAACTGTCCTATGTTCTTTCCCGGGACTCAACCCATCTCGGTTCAGCGGTTTAAGCGTGAAGAGGTAACAGACAGACACACTTTCGCATTTATAATAATTAGTATGGATAAGGTATTTAATTTGTTAGTTGTTCATTTTATTGTACATGCTGTGGTCTTCTGTAATTGAAAGAGTACACCTACCAAATACTTTGTAATCCATTAACTATATATAATGTTTAGAGTATATCTTTTGTTGGAGATCCTAAAATAAATAAATAAACACAGCAAGCTGCTTGACCGGGACTCCGGTGGTCGCAAATCTGGCGGGCGTCAGCCTTACCATCGCAAGGGAAGAATTGGCCAATCAAATAAGGTGTTGGGTGTGACTGTCCAGGACGCGCCGAGCGCTAAGTTCAGGTAAGTAACTGGGGGAACAAATTGCACTACACAAGTAAACAAACTGTGCTACACAAGGAGGCTTCTTCATGCATCCCAAAAAAAAAATTATTGGTGGGTCTAAAATCATGTGCTGAATTCATGAAAACAGTGTGCGCGTCGACCCCCCCCCCCCTCACGCTCTGTATAATTTTACTTTAAAAAATCTCAATCAACTTACAGAGGGGTCAACAAGGACTTATATCACAACCGTTTCATAAAGCAAATGACAGTATTATGTTCACTATTTAAATAAGAAATCTGTTACAGACACTACTGTAAATAAAATAAATAGACCACAGTAATTAACTTTCTTTTGGTCAGGCTTTCTCCTTTCACTCCATAAAAAATTAAGTGCAGTCTACACTGCATTAAAAAAATTAAAAAGATTTTACGGCAGGTAGTCCCTGATTTGTGTCATTCGTCACTAATAATTTAATATATAATAGAAAAAAAATTATATAATGTTAATTTTACTTACGCAGCTGTGTAAAGGGGCACACATATCAACAGTCCTCGAAAATCTACCATAATTAGGAATTAAAAAAGAACGAAAAACAGATAAACTTATTAAAAACAAAACAACAACTACACTTTACAAAACCTATTAGAATTATTAGTAACAAAAAATAAATAAATACACAATTGAATACGTGCGTGCGGCTACGGAAGAATTCTTTAAATAATGAAATAAATGATGAATGAAAACTGTGTCAAGACTAGGCTAATATGTTATTTTATGAATTCATTATCTGTTTTGTATTTAGATTATTAGTTATCGCTCAAATAATACAAATTATTGCAAATCATGAACCGAACCTTCGAACTTTTGACGACATTTGAATTGACAGCCGCGACGTCATATTACTTCGATTGACATTGGTGCCGATTCTGTTGTACACCGCACTAAACTAAACTATAACTAAAATTTCTAATTTTTGGTTTAGAGAATCATAAAAGCTATTCTGCAAACAAAATTGTCTAAACTTAAAAACAATTTTGACATCACTAAAATCGAGTTTGACAATCGCTAAGTTAAGTAAACCATAGACCAAGATGTGTTGGAAATTAAAAAAAAAAGTGAATGAAAGTGAACGAAATGATCTGATGTGCAAAAACAAACCTGAGTAAAATCAAATAATCTTTAATTATTTACCAATATTTATTTACATGAAATATAAGGAGCATAATGACGGCGTAAAACTTTATTGTTGCTTATAATGTAATAAATTAAGATGCAAAAACCTGTATTTGTTTTTATTATCTGTGACCAAAGTTATTCTGCTAGGGTTGTACACCGAAAACGATTTAGAACATTGGCAGAGATGTTTTCGGTTTTCAATAAGAAAAAAACTTTTAGTTTTATTAAAATCAACAAACTACAGCATTTAAAAAAATATATTTAGGTTGCATGATTAACTTGCTATTTATTTCAGCTTTATATAGCTTATTTAGGAATAAAAATGTGATCTCGAGAAAAAAAAGTTCGGTTTTTGTACACTAAGTTGAAAATCTCCGGTATTCTCGTCGCCGTGGGAAAGCCCTATCAAGGCCTCTTTTGTTTGTTTATTGTCAAATTATCAGTTGGGTGTTTGTTTTAATGTTTTAAAATTTATAATTAAAAAGTGTTTTGAGATCAACATCACATCATATTGTAGTCTTTGATCAACATTCAGTATGCTATCGTCTAGAAAACGAGCCACTAAAAGGCAGCAGGAGCTTCTCGTGGAGCGGCTCCATAATAATCGTCTAATGGCCAGAGGTAAGAAATACAACTGAACTGGTTATTTTATTTATAAATCCATAGCGATAACATAAACAACGAAAGAAAATTTGAGAGCATCATTTTTAATTATCAGTTTATTGTTGTTTATGTTAATTATCCTATTATTAAGTATAAAATCAGGTCCAATATTAAGTAGCGTCTTATTTTTTTTGTCTTACATTTTTAGAAAATCAAGCTGATGCAGAAGTTGTGGAATTTTAGGCTAACGTAACTAGCGAGCTGAACCAACTGGGCTGCAGCAGGACTGTAGAGCAGTGGCAACATGTAAGTGGTTTATATGTCAGATAAAATGTTAAACTGGATTGCATAATTTTTATTGTGTTCTAAACTAATTTAATTTCAACAGATTTGGAATGTGTGGGTGGCAAAAGTAAAAACAAAGGCGAGAAAAGTGAGAGAGTCCATCAGAGCCACAGGAGGAGGACCGGCAGGGGCAGATCTCAATGATATGGAGAACAAAATTCTTGATATCATTGGGTCTGCGTCTGTCGATGGTTTTGCCTCTTTGGAAATGGTAATTTATTTTAATATTTATGGCTAAAGGGCAATTTTTATAAATACATTACTAAGACTGGTATTCAGAAAATTAATATTAATCTTTCCAGCACCAATAAAAAAGACAATAAAATTAGTAATCTAGTTTATTGGCGCACTGGCTCTCACGTGATACTCAATGAATTAACTGTTTTCTTTTAATTTCAGGGAGTACCTCTCTCGTCGCCACTGCCCATGTCGCCTGCCCCACAACTAAGTATGTCGCCCTCTCTACAACCCGTACTCGAAGAGCAGCCTGTGCAAACTGACGGTGGGACTCCTGCAGTACCACTACGGCGCGCAAGCGGTCCAGTTACCCGGCGTCGAAGACTGCCGAGGACTCCCCGCCCGCCAGTGCACCACAATTTGGTACAAGCACTTAATGATAATAGCCGGTTACTCCGGGAGAGCATTGTCCAGGCGGCAGAAATTTTGGCTGCAGCCATTCGCTCTTCCGGCATTCCAGTTTTGGTGCAAAATGCCCAAGACGAAGATAATGGGAATGAAACCTGATGGGTTTCTTCTCCATTACTTTGTCTTGGAGCATACAACTGCATCAAACCTGCTATTCTCATTAAGTGCTTATTCCAAATCATCTACAGCTCGCTAGTGACGTTAGCGCTAAACCATTATTTCAGTTATAAATTATTTTGCTAATTATTTTGTATATTTTGTTGATTGTTACATTTCGTTGATTATTATACTTTGTTGATTATTATATTTCGTTGATTATTCTATTTTGTTGATTGTTTATTAAGTTGTTTAGGGTTAGGGATAGGTTTAATGGTAAAAAAAAATTAAAATTTTATAGTAAAGTAATATGATGTTTAATTTAAATAAAATGATTTACAAGCGATTGCCGAATTTCCCTTGCTTCGGCAAGAAAATCGGTGCTGGTATCCTCTACAATCACACTCTGCTCACTGTCCTCAGTCACATCGCTGTCCTCGGTTACTTCAATATCTCCATCTGCAAAAATACACATATTTAGATTTCTTATTTTGCAAATGCAAATAAAATGAGAAGAATTACATAATATTCATAAGCAAACTAGGTACACTTACCATCCAATGTTTCCAAAAACATATTGTACAGGGTGCAACATGCCAGAATAATTTTAGCTGCCTTTTCTGGCTGGTAGTGCAGACAGCGATGCCTGTGTAGGCATCTAAATTTATTTTTGAGGCGCCCATTGCACATTTCCACCACATTTCTTGCCCTGGTGTGGCATTCATTGTAGGCAGCCTCCACTTCAGTTGCTGGCACCATAATGGGTGTCATGAGCCATGGCTGTAGTGGGTATCCCTTATCACCTACCAAAAATAAAACTTTATAATGTACTTAGCTAAATACATACACCTAGTAGGTATAAAAGTTTACTAGTGACCTACCCAGAAGCCACTGAGATCTTTCCCCACGCACAAAGTCATTTCTCAGGACTCTATTGATGGTAGATGCCCTCCAAATTGCAGCATCATGGGTGGAGCCCGGAAAATTTGGGTTGAGGCCAATAATCTTGCCCCTCGCACTGCATACCTGAAAGTTTCTTTTTTAGTCAAGGTTTCAAGATAAGTATGTAAAAAAAATTGTTTATACTCACAATCTGGCAGTTGATGCTATAATAGCCCTTTCGATTGTAGAAGAGGTTGCCAGGTGCAGTAGGGTGATTGAGCGGAGGCTTTGCTATTGCAACATGGGTCCCATCTACTGCACCTAATGTGTTGGGCATATTATATAGGTCTTGAAAACTGAAACAAGCAAAGTGTTACATGAATAAGGGTGGTGCAGTTCTCAGTTTTGTTAGCTGTAAAAAGGTTTCTTTTTAGGTTAGGTTAAAAAGGTGTTTTAATTCTCTTTTCAGTGTTCTGAAGTTTGACAGAAAAGAAATAAAAAAAAAACCATTCAGAAACCTAGTACCTTTTAAAAGAAAGAAATATTAAATTGAACTTACTCTGTTTTGGCCGCTTCCTTTTCTTCACGGGTCATGGGAAATCTCAAGTATTGAGGGGATAATATTTTTAAAATTTCCTCTGCTGTTAGAGCTAGGCACCTGCTCACTGATGGCTGGCTGAGCCCAAGTATGTTGTCTTGCCCAACAGCTGTTTGATAACTGCCTTGGGCAAACAGATTGAGTGCAGCTAGAATCTGAATATGAATATGAGCTCTATTATCATACAGGTAGGTACTAAGTAAGGACTAAAATAAGTATGATTCTATCATCCTTAAAATATAAAAGTGAGATACCACTCTTTCTGCCTGAAAAATCACAAAATCTTAGAAATTTTAATTCTTACAAACTTGTAATTTAGCAAGTATTTACTAAACAATGTTATCTAAGGAATTACTACTCCTTGGATTTTGTATTGAATTGGCTTTTGGTGGAATAAAGAATTTATTTATTTATTTATTATTATTATTACCCTACGTGTAAGCATCTGTTAGGAAAGGATACAAAAGAAAGGAAACAAAACTGTTCTAACCTTTAAGTGTTTGGGGAGAAATCCTTCATCCAACCGAGGATTCCTTAAAATATCCACCAAATAAAGTGCACCTGATCTAGGGAGTCTAAAAATTTTTTTAAACTTCGCTTCATCCATGTGGAATGGGTTGGAATGGTCTCGCAATATTTCCAACCGAACTCTTTCTTGATGGTTTCTGAAAAATTGTTAATTCTTATTTCACAGAATCCGGAAGTCGATTTATCCACTTCTTATTATTCAAATTCAAAGGTTTACTTATTGCTTCACTTGCACTTATTTTCCAAATCATATTGTAGTACAAAGCTACTTAGATGTTCAGTGCAAAAATCCTATAATGTTTTCACAAACATTTCGTATTGTATTTAACAATAATATTATTATTTACCTTTCTGCCGAACCGACAACAGCTGCAATCACATAAGCTTCCATAATGATTCACTCAAGCATCCAAACTTTCAAGAACTTGAACGAGAAATATGTGCTTTGTAAATCTTATTTCATGTCAACTAATTTTATTCCACACCTTTTTAGTCGCGATTAAAAATAGTCTGATTTAGTTTGACAACCAGCATTTTAGGTGAAAAACGTCAGATTCAGAATAGCAAAATTGCAATTTTCACTAAATTGAGTAACTAAAATGACATTAGTGCTGTCAAACTATAATATAGATAAGTTGTGTCACTTTAGTCAATTTCAGAATAGGAAACGACGTTTGACAGGATTAAACTAAATTTTAGTGATTTTTAGTCTAGTTTAGTGAATTTTGTGACAACAGAATCGGCACCATTGACAGTTTCGTACAGAAATCCTTAATAATTATGAAATTGAAACTGAACGGATTTCGATAATGCCTTTTATCGAAATTCCTGAGTCATAAAGGGACTTATAGGGAATAAAAGTTTGGAAGGTGGGAAATTCGGCCACATTTTAGGTAAGGACGCGAACGGTACGAGACTCTCCCGCACATTTAGTTACGTGAAATATGGCGCGAATTTACTTAGCAGTAGTTTTGCGTAGATGTGACGCATAGTTTCTCCCAATTTGTTATTTTGTTTTATTTTTCGCTTGTTTTTATTTTTATGCGTCATGTTTGCCGCAAATAAACGTATTTTTAACCGACTTCAAAAAAGGAGGAGGTTTCTCAATTCGACCGTATATTATTTTTTTTTATGTTTGTTCGCGGATAACTTCGTCTTTTTGAACCGATTTTGATTATTCTTTTTTTGTTGGAAAGGAGATATGCCAAGTGTGGTACCATGACAAGGAAACCAGGATCTGATGATGGCATCCCAGTGAAACCGAGGGGAACATTCGAAAATCGTAGGAGCGACTAGTGCGTTTGTTCATTTTTTCATTTAGTAAAGTAAAGCACTACAATTTAATGAAGGCCTGGAGTCGATCTGATGATGGAGCCGAAAGACAGTCGAGGGAACTCCTCAACGATTTACAGCAGTTACCTTGTGTTTGGGCTTGATTAATTTGTATTGATGTGAACTTTACACCTACATGGGTTGTGACTGTCATTAGGGGTCTGATGATGAAGACGAAGGACAGTTAAGGGAACTCCTCAACAGTTTACAGTAGCTACCTTGTGTTTGGAATTAATTCATTTATATTGATGAGAACTGTAATGGACTCCAGAACCACGGTAGCTAGACAGTTGAAATTTTCACAAATTATGTATTTCTGTTGCCGCTATAACAACAAATACTAAAAATAAAATAAATATTTAAGCCCCCTTAAATTTTTTTTTTTTTTTTGATACAGCCTGGTGACAGACAGACGGACGGACGGACGGACGGATGGACGGACAGACAGCGAAGTCTTAGTAATAGGGTTCCGTTTTTACCCTTTGGGTACGGAACCCTAAAAAGAGGGGAAAGAATCAGAAGAGGGGGCGAAAAATCATAGTGATTTTAACCCCTCTTTGAATTTCTTCTCTTTGGTTTTTTTGATGCTGGGCTAGGTATCAAATGCAAAAAAAATTTTTGGACTCCGACGCGGAGTTCCAGAGCGCGTTCAAACAAACAAACAAACAAATTCTTCAGCTTTATTATTAGTATAGAGAAGTACTCATTAGGCAAACATGCAAGATAGAGACTTTATATTAAACCACAGACTTTTACAATTATTCTTATCCTCAGTCTTTTTCTGCTGTTCTGGTTTTTTTCGTTTTTATATAAACAACCCGTGTCATATTTCCATTCCTTATTATTTTCATTTGAGGTCTTTTCTTTTTAGGAGCTTCCACAGTCTCCCCAGTTAATTTGTCATACATTTTCAGTCTTGGGTTCGTAAAACACCTTACTTCTAGAATTTCCGTGGTGATAACTTCATTTGTCATATTGCCGGCTTTCATTATACTTTTGACTGATGGAGCCCAGAAGTGGTATTTGCCATATAGCTCTGCAAAGTTAGCAATGACACTTCCTCTAAGTTGTGCTACGAGAACCAGTTTCATAAGCACTATAGTTTTTGAAGCGGTTAATTTTGTCACTACTGTTTGTCCTGGTTTGATTGTAATAAGACCATCTTTTGTCATACCAATGGGCATTTTCACACTTTGTGTACTTTCATTTCTCCATTTACGCTCACATCTAAACTTTCCATAGCCATAATCTATGGTGTAATTGGTGAAGATTTCATCTTTCGGTAGTCCAGTTTTAGACCACGTAGAACTGATTCTGTTTTCAATAACTGCGTACATGCTTATTTTGGATGTTAAATTATTAGGTGTATTATTAATATGTTCGTGTGTATCCAGGACAACGTCTTCATTTAAAATATCTATAATTTTAGACTTTTGAACTGCGAGTCTTCTTGTCATTTCTTCCCAGTCGTACTTATTGAATAAGTCACCGTAAGGCGTAGGATTTTTCAGGTATATATCGTTTGGTACTTTACCTAGTTCTACTCGCATTCCTTTATTGAGTCTTGCTTTTGTAATGTTGAACAGTTTTAGTTCTTCGTCAGTGACGACTTTATTGTCATATCCGCTGTAATTTGTATTGACAAGTACATCACTTTCATTCGAGAGCACTGTTATATTGATCGTTATTCTTGCATCCACTATGCTTGGTACAAAAATGATCATAAATATTACTAACATTGTTCTATTCTTCGGTTTCTCCTAATAGGTAGGTCTACATACACTTTATATCTCTTCCACAGGTATTATTGTCCGATATAGCTTTTGTTGTGAAGTTTGTTTTACTCATGAGCACTATTAGGTACACCTCTGAGAAGCACTGCTTTAGTTTGAATCAAAAATATATTTTAAACTTGTTTCAACTTTTCGTTGTAGGTTTGTTTCTTACAATACTCAATACGTATCAATAATAACACTATAATAATTTTAATCTGTGTTTATAATATGGATTCAAGAGCTCGGTCTTGACCTTATTATCTCATAATGTGTAGATACTATTATCAATAGTAGAAGTTAACGTAAAACGTTGTTGTAAACATCGCCAAAGCTAAAGAAATCGATTCGTCTGTTTATTATTACATACTATTGGAGTTTCACAGACTCAGAAAAAACGGAGATTAAAAGGTCACACATGTAATCAGACGCTCCATTCAAAGTCAGTCAGTGTTACAATACACTTCAGCCCTACTAGGTGCTGAAATAAATAATAAAATGGGCCTCAAATTACTAGTGTTAGTGCTTTTAATAAAAATAGTGGTGGCTAGAATAAGTCTTGATGTGAATTTAGACAAAGATCTGAACGTGAACATATCACATTCAGGATCAGAAACAGATTTAATCACGGATAACGACGTTAAATCTTTCAAAATCGAAAATGATAATTTACTCACAGCGTTGAAACAGCATTTGGGAAAAAGGCCGAAAGACGCTTACCTTGGAAGTCCAACACCTTGGGGAGACTTGTACAAGTCTTACAAATGGGAACCAGTGAAGAGAGTGTTGTCAATAAAATCAGCGAGAGTAAAAAGCCTGACGAAAAATCCAATCGTAGTTCTGTCTCAAGACTTCGTGAACTCCTCAAACCAGACGATAAAAGTGAACACAGGCATAACACACACGATAGAAAATACTTTAACAACCAGTTGGTCGAGAGAGAAAGAATTTACAGTATCACAAGAAATAGAATATGAATTCAATGTAGGCATCACAAAAGCTACGGGAAAAACCGGTTTTTCCTTCACCAACAATTGGGGGGTCGGTGAAGAGAAATCAAAAACCGAAGTTATTGGTACGACTAGCGGCATGGAGGTAGAATTGAAGCCTGGGAAAGCTGTGACAGCGGTTTTGTCGGCAAACGCCGGTTATTTAGAAATAGAAGTTGTGCATATGGCATCGTTGAGGGGTAATGTAGCGGTGAACTATAAGAAAGCGCATAGAGGTCATCATTTCTGGGGACCTTTGATAAAGAATGTGATGGAGTCTGGAGGTATTAAGAATGAAGTTACAACAAAGGAGACGATTCGATTTGGATTCCATGTTGAAGGGAAGCTAAGAGTTTATGATAAGGAAACTGGATTGCCGATATGAAATCTAAATAAAACATAGTCGGGTAGTTACACCATTTGTAACTCACGAACGGCTGAACCGATTTTTATAATCTTTGATTTTTTTTTGGATTTGTCTCTGCCCTGAATAGAGAATAACTATTAAAACGTTTCCTATGCTTAATAGATATTCAGGAGAAAAAAAATTAAGATTTCGACATTTATTGATTCTGATTCTGAGGCGGTACGAAGTTCGCCGTATCAGCTAGTTGTAATTTATATAAAAAAATACTTAAGCGTGATTGTGAGGTTTTATTTCTAACTAACTAGCATCTGCCCGCGACTTCGTCCGCGTAAAATTTCTTATTCCCCAACACATCGCGTCGCATCTCATCGCCCGCCCGTTTTTTTGATGATTATGAAGCTTATAACCATTCTTAAGAATTGGGCTATCAAATCCGACTGGCAGTTCCCGAGATTAGCGCGTTCAAACTAACAAACAAACTCTTCAGCTTTATTATTAGTAAGTACCTAGGAATATAGGTACCTAATATATTATACTAGTTCTGCCTGAGGGGGGCCTGTGGCTAAATAATAACAGCCGCACAGGTCGATCGATCAGGTTAAGCTACGCTTGCCGCGATTGGTCTGTGGATGGGTGACCATCTTTATTACATACCGTGACCCCTCCGTTCCTCGGAAAGCACGTTAAGCCGTTGGTCCCGGTTGTCATTCGTGGATCTTTGACAGTCGATACGGGTAGTCAGAAGCCCGAAAGTCTGACAACGTCGTACCAAGGGGTATCGTATTACCCAATAACTGGGTTGTGGAGGTCAAATAGGCAGTCGCTTTATGTAAAATACTGGTACAGCTGCATCCGGTTAGACTGGAAGCCGACCCCAACATAAGGCTCGGCAGATAATAGAGACTGATGAAGATTTCTTTTTCATCCCCAGATTAACATTGAAAATTCAATGATTGAAGGTCGTTTATCAAATGGTTATAAATATCGTGCGCCTGACCTGCGTTTCTTATGAGTTACTTTGTAACTAAAGCTCAGGTTATATTGGGCGTGTTAATGACATGCCGATCATTTGACACTTCAAGTGACAATGACAACCTTTCATTTGATGTCCTAGAAGTTAATGAGAGCTGACAGCACGATGTTACGTTAGTCTAGAGGAGTGACGAAAGATTAACTCTAGTTAAAGCTCCTGTGAAGATGTGGCCTTAGGTGAAGGTATCTTTTTCTGGCTGTAGGTTTAATTAGTTCGAAAAAGAAAAGATTCACCAGTGATTG
Organism: Oligia strigilis; assembly: GCA_951800025.1. Lineage (NCBI taxonomy): Eukaryota > Metazoa > Arthropoda > Insecta > Lepidoptera > Noctuidae > Oligia > Oligia strigilis. The sequence goes on from OX637566.1 coordinate 9,934,754, forward strand.
AGATTACATGATGTTACGTTAGGGGAGCGATGTAACTCAGAAGTAGGCAGTGATATGTCGCTGCCGGCCGTAGTCGACTCATGACCATGAGTCGACTACGGCCTACTCAACTCTAAGAATTTTGGGACGATTCTAAGAGTTTTGGGACGCGGTGGTTTTCTTCTGCGGAACAGTGGGCTCGCAGAAGGAGGCTGCGGAAAGAGAGGAGGAGATCTCGTCCACTCACACGGCCCGCAGCAAACGCACCGGGTGTCGGCGGATGGCGGATAACAGCCCCCCTAAATGGGTCCAGGGGCGACGGACTCGGGGACGTCCGTCGCCCCCCACACATCTGGACCCGAGGTGGCGGCGCGTAGTGTTCCACGCGCGCCCCTCTTACACGTCACGGGGACTCCCCCCGCGCAAGGGAAACACTCTCGCCTTCAAAATAGTTGGTTGCTCCCTTGGCAAACAATCTACTACATGGTTACTTACAGGGACAACCTGATTTTAAAACCGCTTTGTAACAGGCCAAAGTTAACGCCAGTTTAACCAGAGAGTGGTGTCATCGACTCATAAAGTGCACCTTTCATTGAACGATTACTGGACAATAGGCAAGGATAAATAAGTTCCTCCTTGACTAAACGAAAATAGACCTTATTTACTTTCAAATTAGTTCTAAATTTACAAGCACTATTTTATTTAAAATCGACCTCGTAATTTCTTTATCACTTATGGGTTGAATGTCACGAAGATGTCACGTCGTAAAACGACAAGGTATATTTTCGCTTGATCAATGTGTCAGTAAGATAGTTCAAGCCTTAGTGAAATTTCAATTTCCTGGAGGTTTTGTTAAAAGCATAATTAACCTAAAATGTTCCCACTGCTGGGACACAGGCCTCCTCTATTCGAGAGGGAGTGGGCTGTAATCCATCACGCGGGCAAAGTGAGGGTTGGTGGATGTCACAATATGTCTTCGAATTTTTTGGTTCTAGGACACCCCAACATAGTTGGGAAAAGGCTAGGCAGAGATCTAAAACATATTTTCTCAGCTCATACTTCAAGTAACAACACTGCCACCGGTTGTTGATACCTACAAAAAAAACATCATCATCAACATAATCTGCCCACCCTTTTCCCAACTATGTTGTGGTCGGCTTCCAGTCTAACCGGATGCGGTAGAATACCAGTATTTTACATGGAGCGACTGCCTATCTGACCTCTACAACCCAGTTACTGGGTAATACGATACCTACCCCTTGGTAAGACTGGTTGTCAGACTTTCGGGGTTCTGACTACCCGTATCGACTGTCAAAGATCCACGAATGACAGCCGAGACCAACGGCTTAACGTGCTTTCCGAGCAACGGAGGGGTCACGGTATGTAAAGATGGTCACCCATCCACAGACTAACCGCGGCAAGCGTAGCTTAACCTGATCGATCGACCATAGAGGTTTTTTAGATGTTTTTTTTACAAAAAATAAAATACATCAAATCTTTTTTTTTATCATATTTTAGTTAGATACCCATGACGACTGCGGAGCTTCGTTAGCTAATTTGATTTGACCCTGTAGATGCACCGCTGTCTATTCCTACGCGGCATTACAAGCGTGATATTATGCTGGGGATACACATGCCCGTAGCTTGCACACCTAGCATACCAGCTCCTTGCATGTGCCAGCTACTGTCATGTGTATACGCTAACTGGCATGCATGTAACTGGCATACAAGTAGCTAGCACAACATATGATTTACTTGCATACCCGTTGAGGGGGGGTTGCCAAAGCATACTTTTGTGCGACGCGATGGTAATACTGGCATACAAGGGCATAACTTGCATGCCAGTATTACTTGCAATTGTACGCAGTGTGCCAGTTACTCGTACATGCCCGATTTATTGGCATGTGCATCCCCCGCCTTTATGTTATGCTAAATCCAAAGTAGAGCTTGATTTCCAACACAAAAGGTTACCCAACATAGACTGCAACGAATTGTCATTTGTTTGAGCTCGTCACACAATTCAATCTTTTGTTTGTCTTCGTCTCCGTCGTCAAGTTTGCGTCCTTGCCCTTAATAGATTATCTCTTTTGTCCACGTCGTGATGATACGATTGTTTTGTTCAGCGGCTTTTGTGGATTCCAGTTTATCTGGTGTTTAATTGGGAGTATCTAATTTACGGTGCAAGCACGGATTTTTGACAGTCGAAATTGAATACAAGTGGCATCCGAAAGACAGAGCTGAAACGTCTCATGCGCCTGTAATACCCCATACCCCCTTCAAACTGAAATACTGCGTCGTAACAGAAAGTAACAGAAATAGGTTTATTAGTACTTCCCTGGACGAGCTCGTTAACAAAAAGTTTCAACTCGACAACTCTAAAAAAATGCCGTAATATACTTGCACTATTTATTCTGTGGTAATAGGCCAAAAATTACGATTGACAAGCAAAAAAAATAAAATAAATAAAAAATTATAGGTTGTAAACTCATGAGCTGAGGTCTCTTTATGTAAACTTCATCATCATCATCTGCCGAACCTCTTCCCAACTATGTTGGGGTCGGCTGCCAATCTGACTGGATGCAGCTAAATACCAGCATTTTACATGGAGTGACTGCCTATAATCTGACCTCCACAACCTCCAGTTACTAAGCCCACTGGTCTGTCCTCCAGGTATAAAACAATAGAAAGACGGCGAGAGTGTTACTTGACAAGCAACAATCTATATAATAATATCTTATACAAGGTGTTGATTTGTATCCTCGTCAAATTTCAGGAGGTTGTCATAAAAGACATTTTAGTACTTTAGTACTTGGTAAAGTAAAAGGCGTTTGATTGTGTGTGAAAGCGCGGTTATACACTGAAAAAAAAAATCGGTAATACCAATCGATTTTTCGGTAATATTCACCGCTTTGGTCAGTAAAAATAGAGCCTATTGTCCAAAGAAGTATAACTAACTGAAAAAAAACAGTTGAGTTATAACAGTAGATTTTACTGTGCATCTGCAACTGTTTTTTGGTCGGCTATTCTTATTGTTTGTAAGACAGTAAATGATAAGACAGTAAGAAAAAACAGTAAAGGAAAATCAGAACAGACAGTAAAGAAAAACAGTAAAGAGTGTCTTCTTTACTGTTTTTTTTTTACTGTTTCTAACAGTAGGTTTAACTGAATCATGATAGTACCTATAATCGTCATGCAAACAGTTGATTTTACTGTGTTCACACAGTACATACTACGTAGGACAACATGAATGAGTACTGTGGGATCAACGTAGTAGTAACCATGGAAGGCCAGTTATAAGTACTGTAAGCAACAGTAGCGGGAATTTGTGCAGGACGTTAGCAGTTACTGTGCGATCCAGTAGAACGAACTGTAAGCGACCAGTTCTGTTCATTGTAAGTGTGCATTAGTAGTGACTGTTTCCTCACAGTAACAGGCATGTAAATTCACAGTAAGGTATACTTTGGTTGCTCATTAAAATATACCTTGCTGTCCAGTTGGCAGTACCTTAGATATCAGTTATAATAATTGATAGTACACATTAATAACAACCGTTCCCTCTGTTATTTGTACAGTTGAGATACGTTACTAGTTACTGTGCGAAAACAGTAACTAATACTGACTGTCAGGTATCAGATACTGTGAGAATACTTTAAACGATACTGTGAGGTTTGCTAGTAGGAAATGTGGGCACATTAAGGTATACCGTGATTATCAGTTGTAACAACTGTGTCTCCATTAAAAGTAACTGTGCCTTACAGGTTTAGGTACATATTTCCACAGTAACATGCAGTGACCGCGCATTACCTACTACTGTGAGACTCAGTTACCATAACGTATTGTCACAGGAACGGGTACTATAGAAGCTAAGTTGTAAGTACTGTAAGCGAACTTTATCCGGAACTGTTCATTCGCAGTGACAGGTACCTGTTACATCACAGTAATTACTGGGTACTCAACCCAGTAATTACTACTGTATATCGTAATGTTCAAACATTAAGCTAGACAGTAGTAATTACTGGGTTGAGTAACCAGTAATTACTGTGATGTAACAGGTACCTGTCACTGCGAATGAACAGTTCCGGATAAAGTTCGCTTACAGTACTCATTCGCAGTGACAGGTACTATTCATGACAGTAATTACTGGGTTGGGTACCCAGTAATTACTACCTGTAATTGCGAATGAACAGTTCCCAATGTCGTAATATTTAATATTACGATACAAAGTAGTAATTACTACTGTATATCGATATTATTAAACAATATCCAATGTATAGCATTATTTCAGTAGCAGTGTGGAATTTCAGTAAAAATGCAAAAACTCGTAAGAACCATATTTATTTTTTAAGATTATTATATTAGATTACAATTACCTATATTAAAAAATATGTAGGTAGGTACTATAAAAAAAAGTATCAAAGCAAAAGAAAGAGGAAGAATGAAGAGAGGTGTGGTGGTGGTGAGGAGGAACACACCACACCTAAAAACCAAAATACTGTTTTTCTCTCTTAATTTGACAGATAATATTATGATATGCTACATGATAATAATATTCATAATTTCAATATTTACCAACTAAATATGTAAGTATGCTTAAAATACATTAGTGCCTTTTGACAAAAAAGTATGAGTATCACATTTTAACTTACTTCCTACTTAAAATGTATTTAATATTTAAACTTAAATTATACATATATCCACAGCCTTGATAATGTTTGGCATTTCATAAACAATATTGTCGACAATCACATACCTGGCTGAAATTTTTTTCAGAGGGCCTGCAACTATTATGTTTGGCTGAATTGTTAATCCTAGATGTAAGTACTTTTCCTGGCGTGCTTGCTGCTGTTCTTGAAGCTCTTGCTCTTCTTTAATATGAAGGATGAAGTTCTCGCGCAGTTCTACCGCTGACCTTTTCTTTTTCTTTATGTTAATAGGTCCGAGCAGATGCGGAATTAGCAGAAGAACCACAAGATTGCTCGTCTCAGAATCTGGGTCTGAAAAATAAAAGAAATCATTTAGTACCTAAAGTAATTAAAAAATATGTTCGAAAAATAGTTTTAAGTATTATTTTGTACTTGATTGACTCTAACTGTGATACGAAAATAGCTGTAGTAATAAAATGTATGTGTGGTTACAAATACGAGTAGGCACTTCCAATTTAACAAATCGAAAAAACCCCGCTGAATAGAAAATGAAAGTGACATGATGTATAACCTAAAAGATAAAGGTGTAGTTTTCATATTTGTAATATACAGGTTGTTGGGCTAAACGAGGGACACACTTTGAGGGGAGTTAGTACTCATGAAAATGAGCAACTTTTACTATGGGGCCGAACCTGAAATCGCAAAAAAAAATCAGCTGTTCAGTACATTTTGACGAGCTATGCAAACATAAATGTAGGAAACGGCTGATTTTTTTTTCGCGATTTCATGTTTGTTCCCATATTAAAAGTTGTTCATTTTCATGAGTACTAACTCCCCTCAAAGTATGTCCCTCGTTTGACCTAACGCTCTGTATATTTAATAAATAAATTTTAGACTATTTTAAAACAAATTACATTATACCCGACTGCATTTTAAAATATGTAGTAACTGAAAAGTAATAAACAAGCTGTCAATTCTACAATAGAAAATATGAATGTAAAATGTTTGTGTGTGCATGTATATTTGTAACTTATTGTTATAATATTATATGTAACGAATTTTGATAGAATTTGATATGGACACAATTTAGACCTGTTGGATTGACACAGGCTACTTTTATTCCCAGTAAGCTCGATTAACACCGCGGGGCGCAGGTAGTCTAGTAATAAAATAAAAATTACACAAAAACAACTCACCACGAGAGAGTTGTTTCAACTCTGCCAGGTATGTGTTCTTTCTTGAGATCTTGTCAAATGCCGCAAGCAACTTTACTTTGAGCAGAGGGAATTTGTCATCGAATGCGGTTTCGTTTCCTGGGTACCAAGCATGAAAGTCGGCAATTAGCTGAAACCAAAATACTGTGATAATAGGAACCTATGTTAATATTGTACTAAGTTTTTCAAATTACCTATACTAATGTATAATTTTATGTAGTTCATGGCTATCGGGATCTTGATTAACTTAATCTTAATTTGTTCGGCCGATTTGGTTTAATGAGTCACCTCATTAACATAAAAACATAAGTAGACACAAACTTTTGCTTTTATAATATTAATTAATATGATAATAATACATACCAAGGTATAGCCCCGAAAGCGTCGAATGCAGGGAAATTCCTGGATGTATGATTCTCTTTCATTTGATAAAATGCGTTTTAGTCGTTCCTTGTTAGTTTTGTCCCATTTTTCTGCACATGAACTGTAATCATGAACATTGCTTTTTAGCCATTCTCTATCATTTCCTGTATCTCCTGGCTAGTGTCGTCGCCTTTCTTTTAGAAACTGCAGGCCATCAGGAGTCTTTTAAAGCAGCGTTGTGAGACTCTGAAAACAGGGAAGATTGTTAATAGACCGCCTCATTTGCCTAGTGTTTAGTTTAGTGTATTTATTGATAACGCAGCTAGTAATTAAATAAAATTATTAAAATTATATCCCAGTTGGGAGTTATGAGTTTGAAAGGCGTTTGACCTAAAGCTCCGCCCAAACACGAAAAATATTAGGTTGGTACAGGGCCACTATGAATAGTGTTAATTGATAGATAACTTACATCAAGACATAGGGGACATGGATTTGCATGACAACGAGGTGCTTGGTGATGATTATGCCGAACTGATTGGTGAATTTGTAAGTCCACCAACATTCTCTCCGTACACTTCCACAAGGTTCTCAAGATTGTCCTAAATCTGTAAAAAAAACATTTATGTTCACAAAAAATAGATGCCAAGGCGTGACTATATTTTTATATATAAATTATTGTGTGCTTACTTTACTACACCACTCAGTTACATAGGAATTTAGCTTGGAAGCATTCCACTTCAGAAGCGCTCTTTTAAATTTGGCTTGTGGGCCAATAGCTGGTATTAGCTCCCGGATTTGCTCATCATCGAGCAAAGAAAGCGCCTCTAAGTCAACTTCATGTTCTGAAATAACAAAGATTTATAATTATTTAATTAATTACAGTCTTGCATACAGATACAGACAGCAGCACAGACAGCATTCTTAACACAGATTTTCATTAGCAAAATTTATTAGTGTACTTTATTTTACGTTACGCACTCGACAGTCTACCTACTGTGCAGTCAGTAGCTCGCAACACATGTAAACAGTTTATGCCAGTCAAGCTACTGACCTGCACGAGTAGGTAGCTATACCTAGGTAGGTACACGATGCAAGCAGTTCTAACACGACTGCGTAGCGTACTTAAATGTAAGTACCTAGGTAAAGTATAAACCATAAAGCCATAGGTACATAACATACATAGCAAACATATTCATGTAATACCGTGTCCACGGGACACACACATCCTATCAATCAAGTAGATCCTACTTCAAACAAAAAGCGTAGGTACCTAGGTACTAGGGTTAATTAAATTATCTGACTAATCCTGCCCCGACACGGCGTAACGTGAATCTTCACAAGGTGAAAAATAACAGAGCATTCCATAGTGTGTAGGTTATTATTATTACCATTAAACTCTCTTAGACGTGAATGGACTCCAACAAGTCATCACTGAAACATAAAATCTTATTCAATTTGGCCCTAAAATTGGTAGGAACGTAGTTTCAAAGTAGGTAGGTACATAAAACTTAGTTACTTACCAATAAATTTGTCGAGATATTTCTCAAAGCCCCACTCCTTTAATAAACGATCCATATCGTTCATGGAGCACGCACAGACTTGGTAAACTGCGTTGTCACTATTTGTTTGTTTAATATTTTTGTGATTTTTACACGATTATGCGAATCACGGCTACGCTACGCCACACAAGTCACACGACGGAAGCGAACTGATCAACTGACTGTTGGTTTGGTGGCGCGGCAGTCGTCGACGCGCGCGCGTCGCATGACCTTCGCATGTCGCGCTAGGGATGTGTATTTTCTAAACATTATCGATTCTATAATTATAAGAGCAAGGTAAAAATTTGGCGTGTTTTAAAACAACTACATGAATGATATGATTTTATTTCTGTAAGTAGGTTTGTACAAACACTTTTACACGTCAATCATATTTTTTTTTTAAACTAGATGAGGTCGGCGTTTCCAAACTGACTATTCTGAGAAGATAGGCCGAAACAAACTCAGAAGTCACAGTCTCTTTTAAAGTCCAGACAAAATCTTGGTCAGATCGTGTAACTTACATAAAAACCGAATTCAAATTTCTATTGCACGATATCTAGTTAAAATTCGCGTCTAATTTAGTTTGATCACACATGGTACCTCTTGCTTACGCATGTTGCCACGGAAACCATTAGTTACCACCAGTGATTGTGAAAATTATCATGATTGTGTAGATGATATTTGAGATACGTATTACGGCACACGTATAAATTCCTCAAAATCAACTTTTAGACAACAACAGAAGAATCATCAAAATCTATTGAGAATTGGCGAAGATTTATTATCTATTCATTATTTATAGGTACAATATTGATAGAATTTTCATAATTGGTCTTTAATTGACGGAGAAACCGACGAACATCTATAAAAAATACATACAGCCGAACATAGAACCGCTTTCTTTTTTAAAGTTGGTTAATTAAATAGGACTTAGTACTATGGACTGTTAAATAGATATAACAGTTGTTATTTCAATCACACTAGTATGATAAAGCTGTAATCGACATCGAAACTCGTGATGAGGTGAGGTGAGTACCTACATCACTAAATCACGATGCAACGTGCTTCCACGCCCCGCGCCCCGCTCCCTTCCCAATCACGTAGACAGTTATTTTAAATGTTTTGCTATGAATATGATTTAATGCTAATGTTTTAAACATTTAAGGCGAAAGGCCATAAAAATACTTTTCTTTTGTTTAGGTACTTTAATTAGGCAGAGATGCGAAATTGCTCTTGTTACATAGGTAGGTATAAGAAAGAGTAGGGTCTGATATCTAAGTAAGTATATAGCCTTTAGAGGCACCTACCTAAAATGCCAAATATGTACTAACCTAGCAGAGTCTGATAAATCTAGAGATGCATCGGGTAGGCAGGTAAGTAATATCAGTGCTCCGCCGTCACTCGCGCTCACTTTTAAGTTAGGTACGAGGTAATACCTATTACATAGGTACCTACTTACATATAGTTAGGTAGGTACATAGTTACGTACAGTTTTCTTACCCCCAATTTGCAAGCTGAAAACAGCTACCTACCTAGTGGATTTTTATGCTGCAGTAGGTAGGTACTTAAAAATATAAAAACTGTTTACAGCGTATTAGTAACCTAGGTACATGTACCTACCTATGGTAGGTACTTACCTAATGAAAAGGTATATCTGGGGTCTGGGGGCACGGGAGTGCCCCGCCAAGACGAGCCAAGCGAAGCGCAAGGGCACTACCTACCTTTTCTCGAAGCACTTCGTCGTATTTTTGAACCTTCATAACTTGGGTTAAGATTATACCAGATAAACAAAATTTTCAGGATATGATGTCAGTGGTTGACTTATTAAACCTATAAAGTTTCAGTTGCATAGCTCTTATACTTTAGATTTTATTGATATCTAAAATACCCCGATTTCGTCACTGACTCACTGACTCACTGACTCACTGACTCACTATGATGATCATCAATATTCTAAGGGTCTTCCTGAAGTCCTAGAAAGCTAAAATTTGGTATGTAAGCTAGTAATAGCACACAAACAACAAAAAAACTCTGAAACTTGGAACTTTTACCCTCCAAACCCTTACCTATTTTAAGGGATGGAAGTTTGTACGAGATTTCCGCATTTTGATGCTAGAGTTCTGAAAACTGATATAGGGACTCCTTGTTATAAATAATAAAATACGTATTTCAGGATTTTCAGTAAATACCTAAAGCCACCAAAAAAATTTTTTTTTCATAAGCAACTTTCAAAAAGATGTGAAATCCCACCAAAAACATTTTCATATACATACATACATATACTTCACAAACTGTACACCTTAGTCAAAATATGTGGCTTGGCCGTTTCGCCTCATATTTTGACTAAGGTGTAGAGTTTCTGAAGTTAGGGCGTGTAGAGTCAGAAGCTTGGCTCTACATGAGATCTTATAACTTTTTGACAGTGCGAGCCTTAAGTGGTCTCGTCTTGGCAACATTTTACATGAAAATGTTTTTGGTGGGATTTCTAATACATAAACAAGAAGTAAGAATATTTTCTTTAATATAATAGGTATGGTTATATTAGGTATTGGTTTTGTAACAATATTTTGATTTAAAAGAGTATCCATTGAGTTTCTCCTTCTCCATAGAGATCTACGCTAGGGATTGGGCAACCAGGGCAACTACAGTACTTTCTCAAGTTATTATGCCTTGTGTTGTGACTGTGACTGTAGCTTTGTTTTATTGTATTTTTTAACATTCAAAAGTGCCGTAGGTAATGGTCAAATGGAACTAAATACTTTTGAGTTTGAGTTTGATAGTACCTATTAACTGTTTAGCGCCTTACTGTAAGCTATAAAATCTGTTCAGAAGCAGTAAAAATAACTGCTACGATATCAGTTAAGCCAGAAAACGGCAATACTTAAAAGAAACTGCTTGTTTCAGTAACTGTTAAATGATCAAACAATTGATATTAACTGTTTAGCTCCTTACTGTATGCTACAGGAACTGTTCAGACGCAGTAAAAATAACTGCTACAATATCAGTAAAGCTTCAACACGGCAATACTTAAAAGAAACTGCTTGTATCAGTAACAGTTAAATTTTCAAACAGTTGATTTTAACTGTTTAACTCTTTACTGTATGCTACAGGAACTGTTCAGAAGCAGTAAAAATAACTGCTACGATATCAGTAAAGCCTGAACACGGCAATACTTAAAAAAACTGCTTGTATCAGTAACAGTTAAATGTTCAAACAGTTAATTTTAACTGTTTAGCTCCTTACTGTATGCTACAGAAACTGTTCAGAAGCAGTAAAAATAACTGCTACGATATCAGTAAAGCCTGAACACGGCAATACTTAAAAAAACTGCTTGTATCAGTAACAGTTAAATGTTCAAACAGTTAATTTTAACTGTTTAGCTCCTTACTGTATGCTACAGAAACTGTTCAGAAGCAGTAAAAATAGCTGCTACGATATCAGTAAAGTCTGAACACGGCAATACTTAAAAAAACTGCTTGTATCAGTAACAGTTAAATGTTCAAACAGTTAATTTTAACTGTTTAGCTCCTTACTGTATGCTACAGAAACTGTTCAGAAGCAGTAAATATAACTGCTACGATATCAGTAAAGTCTGAACACGGCAATACTTAAAAGAAACTGCTTGTATCAGTAGACGTTAATGTTGAAACAGTTGATATTAACTGTTTAGCTCCTTACTGTATGCTACAGAAACTGTTCAGAACCAGTAAAAATAACTGCCTACGATATCAGTAAAGCCTGAAAACGGCAATACTTAAAAGAAACTGCTTGTTTTAGTTACCGTTAATGTTTAAACAATTGAAATAACTGTTTAGCTCTTTTACTGTATGCTACAATAACTGTTCCGAAGCAGTAAAAATAACTGCTACGATATCAGTAAAGCTCTGAAAATGGCAATACGTGAAAGGAACTGTTTGTTTCAGTAAACTTTAATGTTCATCCAATTGAAATAACTGTTTAGCTCTTTACTGTTTTTGCCCATTTCAGTGCACGGTCAGTAATCAATTATTTTAACATAAAAATAAGTTTCCTGTACCGTTTTTTTTTTTACTGTACAACAACAGTAAAAAGTCACGTTTTATTTTTTTCAGTGTAGGCTAGTAACAGACGGGCCGCGTTTAAATACGGCTGGTTCACACTTACGGATTTCCGTAAATAAGCAAAAAAAAAAAAAACTACCCATTTTATTGTTGATTTGGGTCGAGAATCATTAGCAAAATTACGTCCTTGAATTTGACTAGGATGCAAATCAACACCTTGTATAGAACAAAGTCGGGTTAGTTACACCATTTATAACTCAAGAACGGCTGGACCGAATTTATAATCTTTGATTTATTTTGTCTCTGCCCCGAATAGCAACATAACTATCAAAACATGGGCCCATTTAGTAATAAAAATAAAATAAAATAAAAAAGTACACAAAAATTCAAATAGATAATGAATTAACTAATTAATAATAAATTGATAATTAATTTAAATTAATTATTACTTATAATTAATTTGGTTTTAAATTGATAATTAATTTTCTCATACATTTAGGCGGTATGAAGCTCGCTGGGTCAGCTAGTCAGAAATACACACTATTGTTGTTGTAACATGGTTTTTTTTTAATTTTGTTAATTTTGTTTTTTGTGTTTCACGAACTGTGTCCAAATAAACGTTTTTCTTTCTTTCTAAATAAATAAATTTATCCGGAAAAGAGCCATGTTTGTCGTAGGACCGATGGCCTGTGGAGCAGACAAGTCTAGAGTGGAAACCGCATATCGGCAAGCGTAGTGTGGGACGCCCCCCAGCTAGATGGACGGACGACCTAAAGAAGGTGGCTGGGATAGACTGGATGCGGAAGGCGGAGGACATGGTATTGTGGGCGCAGTCTGGGAGAGGCGTATGTCCAGCAGTGGACTGCTTCTTCTTTCTTAAACATCTTTGGCCCAAAATTCAGCTGCGCGAGCTTCGCTCACTGACGCAGTCGTGAGATCATCAAGTGCACAGGTGACACATACGGCGCAGGATTGCAGGAGGAGGAGGACTGCAGGGGGCCTAAAAAGGCCACTTTGGAGAATCATTAAAGGATAACATTATGAATTATAATATGGCGAAGACAGTCCGTGCTTTTCTTTTTTTCGCTGCACTGGTACAATCAAAGAGATTGTGATTGGAGTTGGATTGGTATTTTAGCACAGACAAAAAAAATAACTGAAAACATGCTTCACCAATGGGATTTAATACGATTAACACAACAGTTAACTGTCCATTATGTTATCCTTTTATGATTCTGCCAAAGTGGCCTTTTCAGGCCCCCAGGAGGTTCCGCATACGCACTTGAGATCTGAGTGGACTGCGATAAGCTGAGTTAAAACACATTTCACAAGACCCTAGCAATTTTAGTAACACTTAATCCTATTTTACAGGTTGCTACACAGTACCTAGTATGAAACCTAATCTGCATTGCTCACGATTTGAGACCGTGTCTCATAATTCTATCTAATAATAAACGTATGACGAACATCAACGTTCAACCAATTTCATATTGCGACAGATTTCGGATTCATGAGCGTTCGTTGCTTATCGTTGGGCAAAACGTATGGTATCTAAAGCCCTATGGGCATATATATGCAATATGCAGGCATAAGATCGTTTAGATCTGGTCCTGTTATCCTACTTCTTACTATCACATCACACTAATATTACGAGTATAAAGGCGAAAGTTTGTGAGTGTGTGTGTGTGTGTTTATGTTTGTTACTTCTTTACGTTCAAACGACTGGACCAATTTTGATAAAATTTTGTATGGAGGTATCTGACACCCTGGATTTACATATTATAGGCTACTTTTTATCCCGATATTCCCACGGGATCGACACTTATGCGGGTGAAACCGCGGGGCGCAGCTAGTCCTACTTCCTATTAATTCCTACTAATTTTATAAATGTGAAAGTTTGTGAGTATGGATGGATGTTTGTTACTCTTTCACGCAAAAACTACTGAACAGATTTTGATGAAACTTTACAGTAATATAGCTTATACATCAGAATAACACATAGGATACTTTTTATCCCAATATCCTCACGGGATTGACACTTATGCGGGTGAAACCGCGGGGCGCTGCCTAGTCTATCCTCTAGTTTTTCAACAGTGGATTGCCTCCCTCTGTCTACAAACCACGGAAAGTTCCTCGTAGAGGCGATCGGCAGCGGCAACGACCTCTTGCGTCCGGCCCTGGTGCAAGCCATGGTCCGGAGCGAGAGGGAGTGGGAGGCAGTCACCTCCTTCTGCGAAGCAGTCATGCTAGCGAAGGAGGTGGCGGGATGGATGAGGGAGAGACCCTCTCGTCCCAGTCGCCGCGGGAGACGCTCCGGGCGTCGGGAGCCACGGGACGACTCCCGGCCACCATAGGCGCGGGCCTGCGGACGGAGAGTAATAGGCAGCTCACCGTCCGATCAGGACCAGGCCCGTGCCGGACGGCGCCTCAAAGAGATGCCAGCGTCATCTGAAGGGGCCCGTTAGGGCCGAAGCCTGCCGGGTCAGCGGGATTGCCCGAAAGGGTTACCGCTGGCCCGGAACATAAAGGGCTAAGGAAGGAACACGGGTGGGTTTTAGTCAGTAAGAGTCTTACACTCCCTTCCGCTCCACCCAGAGCGGAAGGGGTCATTTGATGAATTCCCACCCAAAAAAATAAAAAACATAAATCACTACCTACTTTATTTTTGTTGAGCTTGCAACAAAGACAAAACATTATGATGATTAAAACGAATAGCAAATTATACAGGGTTATTGGTAAAACATTAACAACCTCATACGAGGTCATTGTACTCATCATTATGAACAACTTTTACTAAGGGACCAAAAATGAAATCGCAAAAAAAAAATCAGCTGTCCCCTATATTCATGTTCGTATAACTCGTCAAAATGTCGTCAATCGTCAATCTGAATCATTTTGAAGGTAATCCATTGCTTCTTAGGTTCGAAAAATGCGTTTGCTGAACAACGTAAATAACGCAATGAATGTTGTTGAACTGTCAAAATGAAACCCGTTGCTACTGATAGTGTGTTACGCAATTACCCTGCAGGACCCGATAATATTTGTTGCATCAAGTGCAGCAAACTTGCATCAACGTAACACAATGTTCTAAATAGGTCCTTCGGGCATGAAGACGAACTCGCAAAGTTACAATATTTGAATCACTAAGTGTTAGCACACGCATACTATCAATACCTACACAATAAAACTATACACCACGATAACACAACACCTCAGAAAATAACCACACATCTTTACAGCAAAGAGGTAAGGTTGTTAATGCAACGGTAAAAGGTAGGAGTATGTGTAAAGGTAACGTGGTTTAAAGGAAGGTATTGTCGCGAATAGTTAGTATAAATAGTTTGAGAGTTAAAGATGTTACCATTCGAAGTTCAGCTCAATTCGAGTCGTATCATCTTCATCTGAAGGGTAGGTTGACAGTAAACCTTTAATAAAACTAAAAAAACAGTGGCACTCCAGGAGTGCCGACTGAAGTGAAAATTTGAAAAAGCATAGTAATTTTATAAATATGTTTGAAGGTCATTCTTCACAAAGAAAATGTTCCGCGCGTTGATGTCTTTATAATGGCCAAAATTTAAAATAGAGGTGTTGGTTTTTTACCACCTCGAAAAATGCCCAACGTGCTTATAGAAGTTATCACTTCAAAAAGTTTTATCTAATATTGATAAATCTAGTTTATTAAGAAGTAATTAGTGACTAGTGATACCAAAAAGCAGCAGTGGCCCAGTGGAAACGGCCGCGACTTACGAGTTGTAGGTCGTAGGTTTGAACCCAGACAGGCGCTTACTTTGTATAAATTATTTCATCACCACTGCTCTCAAAACGGTGAAGGAAAACATCGTGAGGAAACCGGCATGTCCTAGAGCCAAAAATTCGAGGACATGTGACATCTACCAACCCACACTGGGCCCACTCCCTCTGACAGAGCCTGTGGCCCAGCAGTGGGAATATTATAGGCGGATTATGCTATAAGAAAAAACAAACATGTACCTTTCAAAGTCATAATTCTTAACATAAGCACCCAAAATTTAGATCTGAAAAAATCTCTTATTGACACAAAATTAATTGAAAGGAATTAAGTCGGTTAATCAAGAAAGAACTGCTGAAGTAAATAAGAAAAACTTTGCATTATTCAAACTAAACTTGAAAAATGAAGTGAACGAAGCTTTCTCAATAACATAGCATGAAATCGCAGTGCAAATTTTTGACGAAAATGATGTTTAAATTTTCAATATCAGTGATAATTTGATAATGTTAACTGATATTTATTTTTACTTTGTTACATATGTTTTATTTCAGATAAATTTGGTGTTTGATCACAACATAGAAAAATGAAGGTAAGAAATTATTACTAATTAATAATTTTTAAGAAATTATGAGGCTTTAGAACAATTTTTCAACATATTCACTAAACATATTTATATTTTTTTTTTCTTCAACTTTTTTTTTATTTTCCAGGTGTTCATACCTCTCTTATGTATTGCATCGCTAGCTATGGCCGAGCCTCCTGTGGGGTAAGTCAATTAATTTATATTTAAATCTATTTATGTAAATAAAACAAATTCGGGTTAGTTACTTACACCATTTACCTATACCTCAACAACGGCTGGACCGATTTTTATGATCTTTGATTTATTGGATTTGTTTCCGCCCAAATTAGCAGAATAACTATTAAAACATGGGAAAAGTTCACGAAAGAAAAAATGAATAGAATTAATTTTTCTCATACATTTTGTATTGATTCTAAGGTGGTACGAAGTCCGCGGGGTCAGCTAGTATCTCGTAAACTTAGGTTCTTTAAGCGGGGTATTCCTCGAAAGGCACCAACTTTGAAACGCACCAAAAGTCTTCCTCGAAAAAAAGAAAAAAATATTAATCAAGATAAAAATATTATAATGTTATTCCCCGATATGCATCAACGTAACTTCGGGGAAACATAGAGAAGAGCATGAAGGATTCGTAATAAATGATATCGGTAGACGTTTCATTTGGTGCCTTTCAAAGTTAGTGCGTTTCGAGGAATACCCCTATAAGCAACCAGCAACAAGACAAAAACCATTGTAGCTAACATTACTTTATTCCCAACCATTCCAACTAAGAAAATAAAATACACTCAAATCGTCATAGAGCCACAAATAGTATACAAATAAAATAAGGCGCTTTATGAAGAAGATTTCGTTTGATTTAAAAATCTAAAAATCACACCATCAAGTCACACTCATCCATCGCGTTCCATCAGGCGAGATCGAAGCCAAGAGCATACACATTCAGCAGTATAAAAAAAATTACAGTTTTTAACAGACGTTCATTTTCAAATTCCAGCGACGGCTACGCATCTTCCCGCTCTAGCCATCATCAAGACCACGTCCATGACCAAGACCACAGCCTCGACTTCCAAAGATCTCTCTCCCAGGAATACGGACCTCCCACCTCTAGAGCCTTCGAATCCTCTCGCAATGCCCTCTTAAACGAATACGGACCTCCAAACGCCAGGACTGCAAGCCCTAGAAACCGTCCTTCACAGAGTTATGGAGCTCCAAACCAACGCAGTGGACCTTCTCAAGAATATGGAGCTCCTAATGCAAGAAGTCAGATTTCGTCATCTCGTAGCCTTTCGACGGAGTATGGTCTTCCGAACGCACGAAGCTCACCGTCCAATCAATATGGTGTGCCGAATGCTCGAAACTCTCCGTCAGCTGAGTATGGGGTTCCCAGTACTCCATCTGAGCAATATGGTGCCCCTGCTGCTAGAACCTCGTTGTCCCAGGAATACGGCGCCCCAGCAGCCGAAAGAACTGGTCCATCTCAAGAATATGGTGTTCCATCTTCAAGGACACCCTCCACCCAATACGGTCCACCTGAGTTTCGTTCGGCACCTTCAGAAGAGTATGGAGTACCATCACAAAGGAGTTTCGGAGCGCGCACACCTTCCCAGAAATATGGACCACCGACTTCCCGGAATTCTCTCTTCTCATCAAACTCTCTGTCCCAAGAATATGGAGCCCCGTCAGCCAGAACTGCTAATTCCCAAAGCTATACCACCCCCAGAAGTTTTGGAAAGTCGTTTGGAAGCAGTTCAGCGCGTTCCTTCAAAACTCAATCAGAATCCCGTTCGTCTTTCGGTTCTCGTTCCCCGTCAACTAGCTATGGTGCGCCAAATGCAAGGAATTCTGGCTCTTACTCCCATGACTCCAAGGCTCCTTCTCAATCGTATGGTGCGCCTGCCCAGCGTGATCTGTCTGACACCTATGGAGTGCCAAGTGCGAGGGGTTTATCTCAGGAGTATGGTGTTCCTTCGAGCCGCGCTGCTGACCAAAAGACGAGTGCTATTGCTTCATCTTATTCTTCAGCTGCAGCCAGGTATACTACATATTTAATTTAAATTATTAAACTCATTAGTCAATGTCCAATGGTTTTTGTGTGCACCACGTTTATGGTATCTTGTGTTATTAATTTGAATTATATTCAATGTCAAAGACCAAATATTTATTCTGTAAATTAAATATTTGTCGTGTGAAGTGTTTCCTAGCTTACTTTCACTTACAATAATTATCACGAAAACCCTATTAAAAGCCTTTATAGACTGGTTTGTTATTAATAGCTTAAAACCTGGATCATTAAAAAAAAATAAACATAGGTAGAACACCAAAACTAAACAACGGCTAATTTACCTTTTTCTTAGCATAGAAACTTACTGACTTCTTTACTACAAATTTCATTAAGTAATTAACAATCTCGTCTTTTTCAGGTCTTCTCCATCAGACACGTACGGACCCCCTTCAGCCCGAGACTCCATGCCCTCTGATCAATATGGAGTACCAGACCAGTACAGCAACCAGGACAATCAGGGATACTCTTACTCCAGGGATGCCCTTAACGAACTATTGAACCAGGTATGTGGAAGATTTTATGTTCATAAATTGAAATAACTTTCGTGTACAGTCAGTTAAATTAATTGTCGAGCAAATGGACATCCGACGACAAAACCTTTTAGTTTTGTTACTTTCTACATCATATATATTACTTGATCTAAGTAGTAATTACTACAAACTTACTAAAGACCTCATGCCTCATTATCTGGAAGAAATCAGACCCTAATTGCACAAAATAATAAAATCACAATCCGAATGATTTTGAAGGATATTGCTAATCCATTGCTTCTTAAGTTCGAAAAAATTGTCTGCTCAACAACGTAAATAACGCAATGAATGTTGTTCAACTGTCAAAATGAAAGCCATTTGCTACTGATAGTGTGTTACGCTATTGCCCCACAGTACAATACAACCTCCTTCTTTTAATCTTCAGGAGCCCGCCAACTACGACTTTGCATACAAAGTGAACGACTATGAATCTGGCAGCGAATTCGGACATACGGAGACGAGGCAAGATAACAGAGCTGAAGGCTCCTACTTCGTGGTTCTCCCTGATGGTACTAAGCAGGTAAGCTTACAAAAAATTCAGTCCAATTTATACAGGGTTATTGGTAAAACATTAACAACATCTTAAGAGGTCATTGTACGCATCATTATGAACAACTTTTACTACGGGGACCAAACCTGAAATCCGAAAAAAAATCAGCTGTTCCCTACATTTTGACGAGTTATACGAACATAAATGTAGGGACACACACACAGATGTACAGATTATTTTATGGAATTAGTATGTACTATCTTAGATATTCCATGGAACTAGTATGTACTATCTTAGATTATTTCATGGAACTAGTATGTACTATCTTAGATTATTCCATGGAATTAGTATGTACTATCTTAGATTATTCTATGGAATTAGTATGTACTATCTTAGATAATTCCATGGAATTAGTATGTACTATCTTAGATTATTTCATGGAACTAGTATGTACTATCATAGATTATTCTATGGAATTAGTATGTACTATCTTAGATAATTCCATGGAATTAGTATGTACTATCTTAGATTATTCCATGGAACTAGTATGTACTATCTTAGATTATTCCATGTAATTAGTATGTACTATCTTAGATAATTCCATGGAATTAGTATGTAGGTACTATCTGAGATTATTTCATGGAACTAGTATGTACTATCTTAGATTATTCCATGGAATCAGTATGTACTATCTTAGATAATTCCATGGAATTAGTATGTAGGTACTATCTGAGATTATTTCATGGAACTAGTATGTACTATCTTAGATTATTTCATGGAATTAGTATGTACTATCTTAGATTATTCCATGGAACGA
This sequence comes from Oligia strigilis, assembly GCA_951800025.1. Classification (NCBI taxonomy): domain Eukaryota; kingdom Metazoa; phylum Arthropoda; class Insecta; order Lepidoptera; family Noctuidae; genus Oligia; species Oligia strigilis. Next base: position 9,954,758 of record OX637566.1, read on the forward strand.
TCTACGCTGTGACAGCGTTATCATTAAGTTACTTATTATTAATAAAAAGAAATCTAGAACGTTTGTCAAGTCGTAAACCGTGCGAAGCAGGGGCAAGTGACTAGTCATATTTTAAATTTGTTTTATTTCTCTGTTTCCAGACCGTAGAATACGAAGCTGATGAGCGTGGCTTCAAGCCCAGGATCTCCGTGGAACCTGCAGATCTTGGCAGATCAGGTGGTTACGATGACAACGCGGCTGATCTCACCAGGTCTGGTGATGGACCTTACTGAGAAGACATAAGGATGATTTTGCAATGGTGAAATGAGAAGTTGTGTTAGAGGTTTTTGATTGTTCTATGATTTTTATTAGTAGTTTTTTTTGTAAAATAATGTTGTAAGGAATTTGATCGTGCTGATAAAAAAAACAACATCAGCAACCTATAACTGACTGTATTATTTTATTTTTTGTAACATTGCTATAGTGGTCTAAGGTATAAGTACTATTTTTGGTATTTTTTCCTTATATCCGCGGGTATACAATGTTGAGAAAGCCTTAAGTAGGCAAAAGCACCTAACAGTACAAAAAATAACACCTACTTTTAATATTTCTAATGATAACAAAAATATTAAAATAATGCAGGATTTTAAATGCTTTGTAGGTACTCATAAATATAAAGTACGGATTTGTTAAAGAAAAGGAACTAATATTATATCACTTCTCATTTTATCTATTCGCTAATCTAAGTCGGCAACTGTAAAAAGGCATTGTAAATGGATTTTCTGTAAAATACTCAATAATTTATTATTTCCTCTAGCAAATGTAAAAAAAAACTGTAAAAAAATATTAAAATGTACCTCATAGTTTGTAAGTTGCTTGTGATGTAGTGTTTTAGTGCAAAATATAAATACTTTTGTGATATTTTTGTAATTTGAATTTCTTGTAAGTACCAACCTAATTCCTCAAGATTAGTACCTACTTAAAATAAAACCTGAAACAAAGGAGCAATAAATATAGCTGTTTGTTTAAAATACTGTTTCTGTCTAACTCCAAGGTTCTAAAATACCTTTTCCTAAAGGTATTTCAGAATTTTGGAGTTAAAAAAAAAACGGGGCAGCCGTCAAACCGCCCTGCCCACTCTCTAATATTTTTAAGTCACCATACCTAATCTTTTTACCGACTTCAAAAAAAGGAGGTTATCAATTCGATACGTATGTATGTAATATTATTGGAATTGCATTTTATTCACATATGACAATCTATTAGGGCTTCCGAACAAATATACAAAATTTTAAAGACGTATGTATGTATGTTTGTCCACGCATATCTCCGTAACTATTAATCGGATCGTGACCATTCTTTTTTTATTGGCTTACATACTTCAACTTAGGGAACAGTGCAAACTTTAATTTCGGAAGTCGGTGGCAAAAAACTAAAACTAGAATACACATCTCAAGACACCGACTTCCGAAATTAAAGTTATTTCATAATTTTGAGTTAATTTCTTTTTGAAGTCGGTTTAATTTTTTTAAATTACTTTTTTTCCTGAAAGGTTTTATCATCCAATGACAGCAGAACACAAGAACACTTAAGAAAGATTCGACCATACATTTTACACATTAGTCGAGGAAGATGTGGGTGAACAAATAATATAATAACACACCAATTTTGCCTGTCATTGGTGCCGATTCTGTTGTTCACAAACTAAACTAAATTTAAGTACAGTGCATCTTTTTCTTTCTATTTTATTAAGAAAAGGACAGAAGATAAATTTTAGTAGCGCCTGACGTAAATTGACATCATTATAGGCAAGTTTTTAATCACGTTTAAACTTGTATGGAGTAATGTCAGGCGCTGATTAATTTGACAGGACTATACTAAAATTTATCTTCTGTCCTTTTCTTAATGAAATAGAAAAAAAAAGATGCACTGAACTTTAATTTTAATTTAGTTTAGTTTGTGAACAAGGGAATTGGCAACAATAACAATTATATGAAAACTAGCTGACCCGGCGAACGTCGTACCGCCTCAGAATGAATAAGAACGAATGTATGAGAAAATAAATTATCTTCATTATTATTTTTTTCGTGAACTTTTCCCATATTTTTTATAGTTATTCTGCTATTCGGGGCGGAGACAAATACAACAAATAAAAGATCATAAAAATCGGTAAAGCCGTTCTTGAGTTACATTTGGTGTAACTAACCCGACTTTGTTTTATTTAGATAGATATAAACTACTTATTATTACATACTTAACATCACGCCTGCAATCCTCGAAGAGTTAGACAGTGGGACATAGGTCTATAGCACACCCACATTTCGCCAGTTATGATTAAGTCCCATGTACAGTCAACAAAGGAGTTAAGTATACAGGAGCGTCGGATATTGTTGAAGTTTACTAAGAAACCGATGGATATTCTCGAATAAAATTTTAGTTTATTAATAGAAAACAAACAGCTCATTTATTAAATTAAATTTCAGTCCAGAACATCCATCGGTTTCTTAGTAAACTTCAACTATATCCGACGCTCCTGTATACTTAACTCCTTTGTTGACTGTACCTAACAGGGGGCGAGCCTATTGCCATCAACCGGGCACGAGTCCAGGCGTCGTCGTCGGGCTGCTACTGAGGAATTCTTGATGGAAAAACCTACTAACCTATATCTCTGAACGGACAGCGAACTGAGACTCCCCCCTAACGACTATTGCTCTATATAATTAGACCTTTAAAACTGTATATAAATTATTTTGGCTGCCATGTTTTTCGGGTACCAGCTTCCATACATTTTTGCCCATCCTCCTTTCTTTAATAGATTTTCAACTTCCTTAACCATAAGGTTCAAAATTGATTGGGAAAATTTAACAGTTTTTGGTAGCTTGATGTGCTGGCGTCTGTACCTATCTTTAATGTTACATTTATTTATTGCATGAATGATTTACAATAATGGTCCTTCTTTCCCTATATCGCCTAATGCACTTGGATAGATGAATACGATACAAAAGACCAAAAGGAAGGACGTAATCCTAACTAATATTATAAATCCGAAAGTAAGTAAGTTTGTTTGTTTGCTACCTTTTCACGCCTAAACCAACGAACCGATCATCCTGAAATGCATATACGTTGTCAGGTGTACATAAACTCACATAGGGTACCTTTTATCCCAAAAAAAAGTGCTGTTCCCGAGGAAAACAACAATAACGTTATTATGATAATAGATGGCGCCACGTGTCTTTCGAATAAAAAATAGGACAACGCAAAATATAATTTAAATATATTTATAGTATATAAATATTATAATATAATTATTAATGTTAGCATGCACGTGAACTATTTATTTATGGAAGTCGCCTCTGCGGCGCGAGCGTAGGCCTCCCCAACTTTCTCCATTTTTCCCTATCTCTAGCATGTCTCCTCCAGTCTGGTCCACATCTTTTCTTAAATATATCTTCCCAGCGCTTTCGCAGCCTTCCTCGTTTTCTTTTTCCATCTCTAGGTACCCATTCTATGATTTTCTTTGGCCATCATTCGTTTTCCATTCTGCAGATGTGCCCTACCCATTTCCATTTCAGACTTCTTATTCTCTCTACTATGTCAGTTATTTTAGTTTTGCTCCTAATTTTCCTCATTAGTAATTCTGTCCGAGAGAATAGTAGATAACAAAAATATTAAATTACTTTCTTTAATAAAAATTATTCCCATGATTTGGCTATATATTTTTCGTTTAGGTATATTTTTAATAATTATGTAATGATTTTCTTTCTTTCTTCATGTAAATAAAGTTAGTAGCAGCATATAATTTATAAAATACACATGTAAAATGCGTAGGCTGTATTTATTACAAAAAATACATTGTTGTTTATATTATAGTGATAAACTAAGAACGAATCTAGAAAACTGGTTGTTGCATAGTGTCTTCATGCCTAGAATAGCCGAGATAATATTACATGCGCACAACTTCCCAACGTAGGCAGACGATTTTTATAAAATAATTCTTCTAGCATCAGGCGTAGGAGTCTTGGTGTGCATTAATGAGGGCTACAGCGATTCTAAAGTTACTCATTGCATTCGCCGCTTTTTTGTTAAAATAAGTGTTATTAGCCCTCTCAGCGCTTAACTGACTTTATTTACGGTGTTTGGATGGTGGAATATGTGCAACAAAAGCGCATGGTGCACTACTTATTTCTTATTGAATTAGGAAAGTCTTTAACTGGCATTGGGTTTTTTTTGGGCATTCTCCTTTAAGATTTGTCTAAACAAAAACTCAACCTAACTCCTAAATGTTATGCCGAGCATGACTTGGTCATACCTACCTGGGTAGGACTTTGCATCATCATCATCATCATTTCAGACGAAAGATGTCCACTGCTGGACGTAGTCCTCCCCAAAGCACCTCCACTTCGACCGATTCTGTGCTTCTCGCATCCAACGGGTTCCTGCGGCCTTCACAAGGTCGTCGGTCCACCTTGTGGGAGGCCTTCCAACGCTCCGTCTTCCGGTACGTGATCGCCACTTCAGAACCTTTCGGCCCCATCGGCCATAGCACTTTGCATACTGGCTAATAACTTTTTAAACCTTTATTACACTTTGCATAGATTTTTAGAACAGGACTATCGAAAGTTTCAAGTTTTGAGGGGCCCGTGGCTAACTAATAACAGCCGCACATGTCGATCGATCAGGTTAAGCTACGCTTGCCGCGGTTTGTTTGTGGATGGGTAAACATCTTTACATACCTACCTGCCTTTATAATATTAGTGTGATGTTGGGGTCGGCTTCCAGTGTAACCGGATGTAGCTGAATACCAGTATTATACATGGAGCGACAGTCTATTTGACCTCCACACCACCAGCCATAAGTAATTATGGTAAAGTATTATTATATTAAATAAGTAGTTAATCCAGTGTAAGGTCAAATTGCAAATAATGCATGTGCGTAGTATTAGGAAGTGTATGATGTTGGTACATCCTTGAGTGACATATTGGTAGGTTAAGAAAGCTGTGGAGAGGTGTCTGGGGTAAAAGATTTTGTAGGCGTGCTTATGAGATGGAGTTGGTGGGTGTAATATTATATTTATAATAATTAGGCAAGTATATTTTGCTCTTTGTCAGTCAATTTTGACTTACTGTATTACTTCATGGGGTGGAGCGAGTAAAACTTTGTTATTGCCCATCGAAAGAGCTCAAAGAGCTATTCTCAAGGTGGCTACTTGCCGCCCTTTTCTTTTCCCCACTAACATCCTGTATAAAGCTTGTAAAGTACTTACAGTTCGGCAGTTATTTATAATGAGCACTGTACTAAAACAACACGCAGCGCTTCCTTACAGCACTGAATTTACAAAAAGGAGACGGAAAGATATAGTTTGCCCTCAAAAAAGTACAAAACATGCTTTCACAGCCAAATTTTATATCTACCTCGGACCGCTACTCTACAATAGGCTTAATAATAAAGGAAATATCTACTCCTTAAATCATAATAACTTTAAGAAAATCCTTATGGAGGCTCTTCAAACTATGTCTTATGAAGATACAGAGAAGTTATTACTTGTGCTAAAGTAAATATTGTTGTATTTTATAATTTTATACACCTTTTTTGTTCGTATTATATAATTTTATACACCTTTTTACATATGTACAGTTCGCTTCACAAATAAGGAACCCCCCTTGGTATTGACATGAAACCTATTTAAGTTTTTCGTAATGTAACGTAAGTGGCGTGTTGGTCTAATGGTTAACACTGCGGCTTGGCGATGCGGTGGTCACGAGTTCAAATCCGCGGATGAGAATATTTCTTTTTCCTTTATTTTATTTATTTATTTATTTACCCTTTTTTTTAGTTTCTTTATTAGGTGATTTTCGTTAATTATTATTTAAGAAATCAAATGGAGGTTTGTAATAAAAGCTAGGCATTTTGATGAACAATATTCATTTATTTTTCTAATTACATTTCTAGGACTTCATGGAATCCACTTCCAGGTTGAGTATACAGTTTTCTATCTGTGTTAAATTGGGGTTATTTACTTAGAATATTAACTAAACACAAAAGAGATACCCTGGATGAGGTTTAGAACGTTTAACATTAGATAAAGGTTCGTTTATATATATATTTATAGAAACATAACTACAATAATATTTATTTATTTAAAGTTGTGAAAACAGATTTTTTTTTTATACTTACTTATCGGAAAAAAACCTTTAAAAAAAAAGAAATTTTGTCTTTTGTGTCTGTGAATTTCAGAGGAAGAATCAACATGCTAAACTATCATAGTATAGCAATATACATCTTTCTCTTTTATCACATTTTCTAATAACCCTTATTTAACACAACATTAGAAAAATAATGTGAGGTCAGATGGTGCATCGTTAATACATTACAAGACTACTTGTAAACCAGATTATCTGGATTGATAATAATTATAAAAGTTGTTTGTTTTTGATTAACTACGAGTTATGGATCCCACAAATATTGGGAATTAATAACACTTGCTCATATATGTTCCAACGCAATTTTATCAGATACGTTACACAATCAATCTGCCGAGTAAATTGCCTTATAATAACGGAGAGGATGTCACAGTCTATCACTTCTTGAAGTTTTGAAGGGTGCCACTAAATGAACTTTCACAATATTACGTTGTCGCTCCATTTGTATTTTCTCTGGCCTTGGCGATCACATTTCACATCACCCGTCGCTTGATACCTTTGTATCCATCTACGAACTGTTTTTCTCTGCAATGAAAATAATAATATTAGAAATACATAAAAACATCCAACTAGTAAGTAATAATGCAACATTATTGCAACAATAAATAGGTAATATGTGGAAGTATAACATAAATCTTACCGTTATGCCCATAACTCGTGCTATTTTCTTTTTGCTTTGTTCCTGTTCCCAGATAACAACAATTTTAGCCTTCAAAAAAGTTGTTAATCAAACCATACCATCGATCGGTTAATAGAATCAACTGGTCTAAAACTTAATAAATTTGATAATATTACGACGAAGATAATTACACACAAGCGAATCGGCACGAAAACGAAACCATTTAAAAAATAATTATACCCTCAATCACAGTTTACTAAATAAAGCGAAGAAGTATTCTAAATTCAACCTTAACTCGCAGTTCATACAGCAGTTAAGTTTCTGAAGTAAAATGACGGTAGTGCAACAATCGGAATCAACACATTATATTCAACCAAACAAGCTAATTTCAACCTTATCTTTTAGTTAATTGAGGAGTTAATGCGTATTGCATTTTGTAAAACTAAGGTATTAAATATAAAACGAAAGTTGAAATTTAAACCTTATTATCTAGAAGATTAGACCGTTAATAACCTTGTTCGTTTTATGGAGTAATACTATTCCAATTTTCGTTGAGGTTGACAACTGAGCCAATAGCCTAGTAGTATAAGACACGGTCTCGATGATCGGTTGACGCCTGGTGATGCGGGTTCGTATCTTAATCGCACGCAAAGTGTCTTTTTGTAAGTTATTCTTGGTATACGGTTCGGCCAGAAGGAAGCCGAAAAAATACCTTAAAGAATTATTAAAAACTTGAATGAAACTTGCAAATAATATCTGAGGCGGACCGTTGGATGCGCTCGGGCAGAGATGGGTGCGGCGGCGGGGGAGGGAGCTGCTCAAGGCTCACGTGACGAGCCAGCGCCGCCACGCCGCCGCCCGCCGCGTCGCTCGAGCGACGAGCGACGGCGGGCCCGAGCGTGCTCGGGCGATAGTCTTTAAGTCTTAGGGGGGTTCAATTTCTCTGACGCTGACTGTACTAATAAGATAAATAGTATAAGTATGTGATTATTTAAACAATCAGCGTTACCTCCAATCGCCTGAAACACAGGATTACCTAGTTCAGGCACAAATTATGGGTGAACTCGACATAGATTTAAGAAAAACTGTATTAACGTTAGTCTTTATATTTTGAATAAATTTATTTATTATTATTATTATATTATTATTTATGTCGTTTGATAAGTAAACTATTTGTATACACACTGAGACGTCTGAAATTGCATTCAATTAATTCCATTACAACAGCGGTAGTACCTGTTTTATAATAAAAAGTATTTCTAAACGCTTTCGTTTAGAATGCTAAGTCGAATATTGAAAGTGCAGAAAATTTGCTTCGCAAGAAGGTTCACTTGTGAAATTTTGACAATAAACTTTAATAAATTCAAAAGTTTAAAAACTATTTATGTAAATTACTTATTGATACATTTTGAAAGTCTATAGCCAATTTTAAATGAGTACTAAAGGAACAGTGGGCTGAAAAACATTATTAACGGTGTACGTTAAGTACAGACGCCAGCACATCAACCTACTACAATCTGTCAAATTTTTTTAATAGTTTTTCAACTTTATCGCTAAAACATAAGGTTCAAAGTTGATTGGGAAAATTTTACAGTTTCGGGTAGTTTAATGTGCTGGCGTCTGTACCTAAATCTTTGAAATCATCATTACGAATAGCACACATTGAAAAAGTTTTTATAAACGTCATCCCAAAGCATAAGCCCTCAGAAAAAAACAATCAAAAGTCGACTCCACGCCATCTTCTGTCCCAAATCTCACTACACCTTGAAAGCTCATCTTTTATGTCGCTAATGAGCGGTAATTTTTCATCCCCAAACCTTTTGAAGACATGTCGTATAAAAGCTAAAGTCAAAATGGCGTCAGTATCACTTCGACAAGTCACATTTGTGCATACAGACTTAGTTTCCACATTAGTTTTGTTGTAATCATTACACTATGAAGGTATTAATACTTTTATTTGGAAATATTACATTTATTGGATTGCAGTGTTAAGCGTTGAAGGACCAAGTTTGAAAATTCGGTCCTTTTGGTTTGAAATCTAAAGTGCCTGCCCCTATCACACCATTGAATGGCCGATTCCTATAATTTACGGACCGTTTTTGGAAAATAATTGTATCTCTTGTCATCATCTGCCTAGCCTTTTCCCAACTATGTTGGAGTCGGCTTCCAGTCTAACCGGATGCAGCTGAATACCAGTATTTTACATGGAGCGACTGCCTATCTGACCTCCACAATCCAGTTATTAGGTAATACGATACCCCTTGGTAAGACTGGTGCAGACTTCCGGGCTTCTGACTACCCGTAACGACTGTCAAAGGTCCACGAATGACATCCGGGACCAACAGTTTAACGTGCTTTCCGAGGCACGGAGGGGTCTCGGTATGTGAAGATGGTCACCCATCCACAGACAAACCGCGGCACCGTAAAGCTTACGAATCTATTTATATACCAGTTTAGCAATAAAAAATGCTACCCTGGGTAAGAAAAACGAATGGTTTTTTTTTGTATGAAACAAACATAAGCCCGGCCTGTTGATAGAAGAACAATCTATTTACTAAGACTAATAGAATGTCTTTATTTACTAATATCCTGTCTTTTTCAGACCATCTCAACTGTTGTGCTTCTTGTGGCGTTCGTATCTGCTGAACCTCCTCCTTCGAACAGGTAATTAATTAACTATGTAGTCCTATATCTACATATATACATACATATTATACAACAACATATATATGACTACTACATATATATATATATGAGAGCAGTGGTGGCCCAGTGATCACGGACACGACTTACGAGTTATAGGGCGTAGGTTCGAACCCAGACAGGTGCTTTACTTTGTGTAAATTATTTCATCACCACTGCTCTCAAAACGGTGAAGGAAAACATCGTGAGGAAACCGGCATGTCCTAGAACCAAAAATTCGAAGGCATGTGGCATCCACCAACCCGCACTGGGCCCGCATGGTGGATTACGGCCCACTCCCTCACATTGAAGGGAGGCCTGTGTCCCAGCAGTGGGAACATTATAGGCTGTTTATGGTTATGGTGTATATCTACATAAGATCTCCTTCGCTAACAAAAAAACGTTTACTAAAATATAATGATTATGTTAATAACCATAAAATATATAACGGGATTAGCTTTTACTCCCCATCATTGTGCAGACGCCAGCACATCAAGCTTTTACAATCTATCAAATCTCTTTAATAGATTTTCAACTTTATTGCTAGAGCATAAGGTTCAAAGTGGATTGGGAAAATTTGACAGTTTCGGGTAGTTTGACGTGCTGGCGTCTGTACAGTGTACAGAATGCGAAGTTGACTGCTATGTGATGGGTCTTTTTAGTTTTACACTCTGTATTTTGAAGTTTGATCCTTTCTTTTCGTTTTTCTTATTCTGCCTTCAAAGTCAAAGACAAATCTATTTTATCATTGACTATGACTAAAGCACTTTGGTGCATCAAAATGTACAATTTAAAAGATAAATTGAATACTAGCAGCCTCACTTCCAAAAGATATAGACATGGTTCAGAATGGACTAGAAACTCCATAGTTACCTTTCGCGCTAAGTTTGCCGCGAACGATGTGACGTCACTCCAAGTATCAAGAAAACTGAAGAATATTAAGGTTCCGAATAAGTTAAACACACGCGTTTGACTGACGTTTCTGACGGTACAGAGGGGGAGTCGGACGGTGCGATAGTCGGGTTGGGGGACGCGTATTCTACGGAGCATGGATCGGCAACTTAGCACAAACGGCTTGTACTTAACCCAGATATTGCAACGGGCCTTTTAAATGACCCAAAAACGCATATGACATGCATAAGAAGGGGCGACGACGACGGGGTTTTTATAAGGCCACCTTTTCTTGGCTTTCCTGGAAAAATTGTTCAATAACATCTGGGCAACGAAGACGATCTTTTTTCCTCACAAACAAATTAGTTTTTAGTGCAGGAAGATAATGATTATGATCCACTTTCTTCCACCTCTTCCTGAAACCTTTAGCTGAACAAAATTCTGAATCCATATTGGTATTTTTCCAGCTACCTACCTCCTCCATCATCAAGCCGCGGTGCTGGCTACCCACAAGGGCCAGCCAATCAGAACTTTGGAGGTGGACCTCAAATAGTGGCAGCGAGGAACTTGAACGGACCTCACGGACATGCTGGTGTAGGATCTCATGGCGGGAAGAGTGGACATGGATCCCAAGCTTTTGGAAGGTAAGCAAATATTACAAAACCTGTATAAAACTTGGAGACGACAATACGACAATAAATAAAAACAATGTCATGCAACGCTAAGGCATTGGAGTATTTTGAAACTAAGATAACTAACTATACAATGTTATTGGTAAAACATTAAAAACCTCTTAAGAGGTTATTGTAAGTACTCATAATTATGAAGAACTAAATTACTATGGGACAAAAACTGAAATCGCGAAAAAAAAATCAGCTGTGCCATTTATGTTCGTATAACTCGCCAAATTGTAGGAAACAGCTGACTTTGTTTTCGCGATTTCAGGTTTGGTCCCATAGTAAAAGTTGTTCATAATGATGAGTACAATGACCTCTCAAGAGGTTGTTAATGTTTTACCAATAACCCTGTATAACTATATACTAATTAGCTAACACTTCTCACGTAAGGATTTTCTAATTATTAGAAAACGGGCTGACAGTTGTTACATTACCTATGTCTTATCATGTATTAAACACCACTGACGTTGCTATTTACGTGTGACCTCGTTACAGGGCACAACTTACGAGTATTTAAATAGCATCATCGATTTGAAAAGACGACAATTTAAATTAATTGGTCCTCAGGTCCGCTCCTCACGCACACGGCTCTGGTGCTCATGCTCGTCTTGGAGGTGCAGAGTCTGCTGGCTATGCCAACAACGCAGCTGGCTACGACCAGAATGCTGCTGCCTTCGCCAGGAACGCATTGGAAGAAATCAATTCTGTAAGTAGTAAACAATATACTGGAAATACCTAGGTGAAGGACGCAATTGTTATATTGTCCAGCAAGTTCTAATTTTAATTACTCTTATTATGTCTGCGGTGCTATTCTGTAAAAATCTCACCGTGAAAACTTAGGTGAAGTGAGCGTGGAGTGAGCTGTCAATAGTGTCAATTCCTAGCAAAAACCAACTCAATTCACCTAAGTTTTCACGGTGAGATTTTTACAGAATCGACCGGCTGGTGATGATTTTGCAGACTAATCACATTTTATAGGCGAAAGTTTGTGAGTGTGTTTGTATATTTGTTACTTCTTCACGCACAAACTCCTGAACAGATTTGGATGAAATTTGGCAGATAGATAGTTTATAACCAGGATTAACATATAGGATACTTTGTACCCCGATATTTCTACGGGATCGAAACTTATGCGGGTGAAACCGTGGAGCGCCGCTAGTTCTTCTTGATTAATTTTAGTGTTCGCTAGGCGACTAATTGACGATGTTATATTAACCTCAAACATATCAACTACATTTGGTAGGTGCTTCTTGCCTACTACAATGCTACAAGGAATTTTTTCTCAATATACAATGACAATTTCACAAATGCATGTTTACCAAAAACAATGTACCTGTGTTATGTATGATATTTTATAACGCTCCCCTATATATTCTACAGGAGCCTGCAAACTACAACTTCGGTTACATGGTGAATGATTACCAGGAGGGCACGGACTTCGGACACCATGAGGAGAGGCAGGAGGAGCGCGCTCAGGGGGAGTACCACGTCGTGTTGCCTGATGGCAGGAAACAGGTTGGTCGTTCTATATTTTAATCAGTAATGAGTTGCTGAACGGTAGCTTAGGTTCGATCTGGCCTGTCAGCATGTCTTTAGTGTTGTTCATCGAGTCGTTGTACTCCTCAAGATTAGAGTTGAGCTACACGATAACTGACAAATGCTTGCACTGACTGGATAGGTCCGCTCAAATCTTCAAAAGACCAATTCAGACATCAATTTATATGGTCTTCACATGATCGGACCAAAATTACTCTCTCCCTCTCTCTTTTTACTCTTATTATTACTCTTTGTCTGGACTTTAAATTAAAAGAGACTATATCCTCTGAGTTTGTTTCGGCCTTTCTTCTCAGAGTAGTCAGGAAACGCCGACCTCATCTAGCTTAATTATTTTTTTTGATAATATGACGTGTAAAAGTGATTCCTATATCCTACCTATTTACAGAATAAACAATTTCATTTCATTCAGAGCTAGAACTAATCAGCAAAAAATGTCTAGAAATAATTAATGCAGAAAATACAGTGCTTATAAATGTCCACTTCCTTCGTTCGTTTTGGCTGTGAAACCCGCGTGCATTGCGCTTTGCCTGGCCTACGCTTTGTCTGGCCTGAGCTTTGCCTGGCCTGAGCTTTGCCTGGCCTGCGCTTTTCCTGGCCTGCGCTTTGCCTGGCCTGCGCTTTGTATGGCCTTACTTACATTACATTCCTATGTCCTGAATCTCCAACCAATCAAGATCTTTTCATTTTTGTCCATTTCTTTGAAAATTAAAATAGCAATTTCTTCATTTTTGTTCTAATACATAGTGCGTAAATTAGGTATATTTATTTGTTATAACACCACTGGTATATTAATTACTTTGTTGTAATGATTAAATAATAAATGGAACGAAATAATCTGGCAAGTGGCAACACTGTTTGTCAACGTGACAATATGATCTGGCAATTCACGTAATTATAAGAATGTTCTCAGTCTCAATCAGTCAATAATACCTCTAATTTCCCCATATTTTTGACATTGATTGTCGCTTAGATGTGATTGCGACTAGATTTTGCCTTCTGTACGCGTAGCCAACACAGTCATTCAGAGTTGTTCTACTTTGTAATTTTGAGAGTTAAATTATTAAGCATAACAAATATAGTAACTGATACAACGGCTTTCATTTTTTTTATGTCCCTCCTGATTACAAAGAAAACTCACAAAAATGTCAAAATAACTAAAAAATCTAACTTAACTTACGTACTTGCTAACTTTTTAAAAATAACTGTATCATTATTTGTTTCAGACTGTAAGCTACAAGGCCGACGAACGTGGTTTCAATCCCCAGATCTCTTACGAAGATACTGAAGACCTGGCCCGTTCAGGAGGATATGACAGTAACGCCAACTACGCTCGCAGCAACCAAGGCAATGGTTACAACAACCACGCTAGCCACGGTGACAGCGGCAACGGTTACTCAAGCCGCGGTAACCATGGCAATGGGAACGCGCGCTCCAACGGTTACTGACTAAAACATGGCCGCCTCATTGAAATAATTCTATTTTTGAATTGTATTTTTATTTTTTATCTTGCGGCATTGCCACGTGATTTGTTTTAGATTTTGATTTTTGGGTGAATATGGAAAATTAAAAAAAAAATTGTATTTGCCTTAACGTGTAAGCTTTACTTATGGTTTTTTTTTTCTATAATATTTATTAATAAATATTATTTCATACATAAATACTGTCATTTTAATTTTTTTGAGATTATGTTTTTTTTATTATTATTAAGTATTTATTTACTGTAGACAGACTAGCAGCTAATTAGGTGATGCGTGTGTATCAAATAGCTTGATAACGATGAAGGTTTCTCCTCTGAATTACCTACCATGTTATAAAAGGCGGGCCTGGTCACCAGGTAACCAGGCCCGCCTTTAGCCATAGACAGACACAAACCAAATAACATTTTACCCGAACCGGGCAAATACACAATTACAATTTTTTGTAATTGTGCCTATTTGAAATAAATGATTTGACTTTGACTTTGAAAAAAAAACCCAGGACCCTATACACAACATTCACACATACAACCGTGAGACCAAAGAAGCACTCTTAGTTTTTATACGTAAGTAACTAGCTGCGCCCCGCGGTTTCAACCGCGTAAATGTCGATCCCGTGGGAATATCGGGATAAACACACAAACACTCACAAACTTTCGCCTTTATAATATTAGTGTGATACGTCACAAATCTTAACAAACCAGATCAAAAGCAAATATGTAGTTCTAAGTAAACACTTATTAGCAGAGCGGAAAACGACTAAATATTTACTTATTATTAAATACTAGCTGCGCCCCGCGGTTTGACCCGCATAAGTCCCGATTTCGTGGGAATATCGGGATAAAAGTATCCTATGTCCTAATCCAGGTTATGTTCTACCCATGCGCCAAATTTTATCCAAATCCGTTCAGTCGTTTTAGCGTGAAAGTGTAACAAACAAACATACAAACACAAAAATCATAAATATTAGTTTAGACTAACTTCTGCCAGCGACTTCATCCGCGTGAAATTTCATGTTCTCTCGGCCCAACCCATCGCATCGCATCGCCTGCCCGCGCTATTACTTCGTTTTTGCATAATTATCGTTCTTTCTTAGTTTTTCCTTTTTGCTCGGCTCCTAGGAGTCCTAGCGTGATTTTATAACAGCCTTTATAGCCTTCCTCAAGAATTGGGCTATCAAATAATAAAATAAAAAATTCAAATCCGACTGGCAGTTCCAGAGATTAGCGCGTTCAAACAAACAAACGCTTGAGCTTTATTATTATATACTAGCTTCCGCCCGCGGCTTCGCCCGCGAGGTATGTCGGTCCGTATCCTATGTTCTTCCCCGGGATGCAATCTATTTCTCTGCCAAATTTTATCGAAATTCGTTCAGTTGTTTAGGCGTGAAAAGGTAACATACCGACAGACAGACAGACAAAGTTACTTTCGAATTTATAATATTAGTATGGATTATACATAATAATAAATATAGATCGGATTCTCGCCATTGGCCTTGGACCAAAGTATTGTCTTACACTTCCGTACTAAGCAGACCATTAGGCGACATGCTATAATGCAGGGACACAAAGTAAATAATGGTTTGTTTGATGACAAAACAAAACACGGTGTTCCTAAAAGTCTGATATTGACCTTCCACAAGATTCTTTTAAAGTAAAATGAGTTTTATGTCACCAATTATTAAGCCCTAAGGAGGTACCGTGGAAGAGGTAGGTACCTACTTCAATGAATACAAACAAAAAAACAAAATTCGGTTCATCCATTCGGGAGCTATGATGCCACAGACAGACATACACACACACAGACACGTCAAACTTATAACACCCCGTCGTTTTTGCGTCGGGGGTTAAAAAGACAGAAAAAGGAGAATGAATTCAGACACAGAAAATAACAAATTGAAAGAAAGAAAAAAGTTTATTTGGACACAGTTCGTGAAACACAAAATACAAAATTAACAAAATAAAAATTATGTTTCAACAAATTGGGGGAAAGTATGCGTCAAATTCATGCGAAACGGCCATCGCTCAGCATAATGCTACGACCCTATGTGAGACAGAGCCTCAACGCTGGTTTCAAAACCACTGGTTGGCGCTGGTTTGGTTGGTGTCAAATCATTTTACATTTTATGTGACGACACCATGTCAGCTCTTCAAGCTGACCCTTAATTGATTTTTTGCCTGTGTCCCAGCAGTGGGAACATTGTGGGCTGATTATGCAGTTCTCAAGAAAACATTTGTTTTAATATTATAAGCCTTAGTTGATCATAGCATTCTTATGATAAATTCATAGTTCGACGGCACGGTTGGTCGCGGGTTCGATTCCCGCACGGAACAAATATTTGTATGACCTACAAGTAGTTGTTCCGGGTCTGGCTGTTTGTGTATGTGAGTTTAAATGTTTGTAAACGCACCCAAATTCCTAGTGTGGGGCAACGTTTAAAAAAAAAAAAAAAAAAGTTGAAAATCGAGAAAATATGTAAAGGGATATGAGATAGACTTTAGAATTTTTTTTTATCTCCCTATCGGCAGACCTACAGAGTCAATGATAAAATCAACAAGCCACATTCTATAAAATCCAACACGAATACAGATATTGCCGATAAGTCAAAATCAAAAGTCATATTCACGTAACCAGCCTATAATGTTTCCACTGCTGGGACACAGGCCTCCTCTAGGTGAGAGGGAGTGGGCCGTAATCCACCACGCGGGCCCAGTGCGGGTTGGCAGATGTCACATGTCTTCGAATTTTTGGTTTTAGGACATGCCGGTTTCCTCACGATGTTTTCCTTCACCGTTTTGAGAGCAGTGGTGATGAAACAATATACACAAAGTAAAGCGCCTGTCTGGGTTCAAACCTACGACACTCGTAAGTCGCGGCCGTTACCACTTACATATTCAAAACGACAAAATTACAAAAGACAGTCCCCCAAAACGGGCGGCCTTCACCACTTCCTAGTGCTTTCGCTGGGGAGAAGAAGTGGCGCAACTAACTCTCCAGCAGCACAGCTGTCTGTTCAGTTAGAAAATACTTGATTGTGTGTCCGATCCTAACCTATTTCTAAGTAAGTTAGATAATATTTTACATGATATTTACAAAAAATACAATACAAAAACACGTTTAGTTTTAACAGGTGATTTAAATATAAATACTTTAAAAAAAGGGAAAATCACGCAAGTATTTCAAGACATAGCCCGTAGTCATAATGTTGAAATTCATATTAATGAAGCCACTCGTAAATCATCCTGTATAGACCATATTCTAAGTAATATACCTAACGCCATCGCAAAAGTACTACCACTTCATCTCTCTGACCACGAAAC
The DNA here is from genome assembly GCA_951800025.1 of Oligia strigilis. NCBI lineage: Eukaryota > Metazoa > Arthropoda > Insecta > Lepidoptera > Noctuidae > Oligia > Oligia strigilis. The sequence continues at coordinate 9,972,158 of OX637566.1, forward strand.
GGCTCAAATGCTTAGCTTCCCTTTAAGGTTTCAGACAGAAAAAGCAGCAATATATTACATCTGTAAAAGAGATAACAATCTGGATAATACACATAAATTTAGAGAGTGCTTACAAAACTTGTCTTGGGCAAACATATACATGGAGAACGATGCAAATAGGGCATTTGATTGCTTCCATGAATTAATATGTCTATTTCATAATCTCTGCTTTCCAAAGGTAAGGGTTAAAATAGATTTAAACAAAAAAACAAAACAAACATGGATAAGTAAAGGTCTAAAGCAGAGTTCTAAAACCAAGCGTTGTCTACGATACCAATATTATAAAAATAAAAATCAAGCTAACAAAACCAAATATACCACATACTCGAATCTGCTACAAAAATGTATCTACAATGCTAAACGTAATGCTAATATTAAGTATATTGACAAGAATGACAATAAATGTAAAGCCACATGGGCAGTTATAAAAAACCAAATACACAAAATGAACCCCAAAGATAACATTGAACAAATTAAAATTGACAACACCGTACTTACAAAACCGGAAGAAATAGCTTCCGCCTTTAATAATATCTATACAAATACTATCCCAACGCAAAACTGTAACATCAAATGCCCTAATAAAAACCTTATTGCTAATTCAATGTACCTTACGCCAATGACCGAAAGTGAGGTAAGACAACAGATATTATTGCTAAATAATACTACTTCTGAGGGTTACGATGAACTTAGCACCAAAATAATTAAGACATGTGTTAATGAAATAAGTGGAGTATTGACATATCTTATCAACCTATCCTTTTCACAGGGTGTGTTCCCTAATGCCTTAAAAATTTCCCTTGTAAAACCGATTTTTAAAAAGGGAGAAAAATCTAATATGGACAATTATCGTCCTATAACATTAATACCCATCCTTTCAAAAATATATGAAAAATGCATGTACCAAAGATTAATTAGTTACTGTGAAAAATACAATATTATAAACAAGCAACAATTTGGTTTTCAAAAACGAAAATCAACTACCTTAGCCATTTTTTCTTTATTAAAAACAGTACTGGCGAGTATCAATAACAATCACCTAACAACGGGCTTATTTTTTGATTTGTCCAAGGCGTTTGACCTAGTTTCACATGATATGTTATTGAAAAAGCTAGAGTCTGTCGGAATCAGAGGATTGCCACTGCAGTGGCTTTCATCGTACTTAACTGATAGACAACAGAGTGTAGTTATCTCCAAACTTAATGAAAAGAGGGACATGACACTTTACGCATCTGAATATAAAAAAGTAAAATGTGGCGTACCCCAAGGAAGTATATTGGGCCCTATCCTATTTATTATTTACATAAACGACATAGTTGACATAACCATTCATAAATGTTTCCTTTTTGCTGATGATATTTCTATTATTGTTACTAGTGACAAAAAATTTAAAACCATTACTGATCATGAAACGGACATAAATAATACAATTGACAATTTAATTAACTATTTAAATAATAATAATTTATCTATTAATCTTAATAAATCTGTATATATTCAATTCAATCAATCTCATAATGATAAATTTAATTTTAAAATGAACATACCCAAACTTACCCAAGTGACACAAACTAAGTTCTTAGGAGTAGTTGTAGACGAACATCTAGATTGGAAAGCTCAGGTCGACCATGTGTGCAATAAAATAAATAAATTCGCGTACGCCCTTAGACAAATTAAGAAGGTCACTAGTATAAAAACGGCTGTGATGTCTTACCAGGCATACGTTGAGTCCACTTTACGGTACGGACTTATGTTTTGGGGAAATAGTACCGACCAAAATAGAGCGTTTGTTGCCCAAAAAAAGTGTATACGAGCTATTTACGGGATTCCATCGGATGAAACTTGCCAACCTATTTTTAAAAAGCTTGGTCTGCTACCTTTACCTTCATTGTATCTGTATGAAGTGTCTATGTTCGTACGAAAACATATAGAGCTGTTTAAAACAGTAGAGGAATTAAGCTCACGTAGTCGGCGTGATCAGCACCAGCACAGACTAGTACCAGAAGTGATTCCTAGGACAGCAAAATATAATAAGAGCTGTCCAGCTATGTGTGTGTGTGTATTTAACAAATTACCAACACCGCTAAAAACGTTAAACTGCAGGCTGTTTAAGGTTAAGTTGTATGAATTGATGACTCAAAATAATTTCTATAGTATTAAGCAATTTTTGGAACATAGACTTTAGTTTTTCTTTTTGTTTTGTATAATTTATAACGTTTGGCTAAGCACTTACAAGTTTGCATGCTTTAATTCTAAGCAAAACATGCTGGACCTTATATTTACTTTAACAACTTTGAATACCGTGTTTTTTGCAAATAAATATATTATTATTATTATTACAATATTATAGTATGCAAAGTAATTAACATTACAGGACACAGAACATGTTTTTGTTATTTTTAGTTAATTATTAGTAGAGACAAAAAAAAATATATAATTAAGTACCAGAACATTAAATTAAATTATTTGCCTTAAGTCAGCTAGCAACTCCAATATACCAACAAATACAATAAAAGCTATACGTAGGTACTCAAGCAAACAAATCACACTTATATTATAAGGGCGAAAGTTTGTGAGTGTGTTTGTTACTTCTTCACGCTCAAACGGCTGGACCAATTTTGATAAAATTTGGTATGGAGGTAGCCGACACCCTGAATTAATATATAGGCTACTTTTTATCCCGATATTCCCACGGGATCGAAACTTATGCGGGTGAAACCGCGGGGCGCAGCTAGTAATAAATAAAAATTAAAAAAGTAAATGTTAATTTTACTACCTAAATAAAAGCCTCCAGGCATAAAGGGCGTGACAGCTTACATATTTATGCAATGCTGGTTTCTGTTCACGTAGGCTCTGTCACTTGAAGTCACAAATAAATGATAAACTAGTTACAGTGATTAAAAATTTCAAGGAAACTAACTTAACTAATCAAGTTAGGAACACAACATTTCCTATTTTACACTTATCTACTTTACAAATTAAACTGATTAATTTGTAACCGCAAAACTACAGTTCCCATTAAACAAACAAAATAATCATTTTACTTACCAATGGTAGGTTTAGGGTAAGGAAAACCTTTCCTACTCATAGTAAAACAGATTCAAGTAATCTACCAATACTGGAAACGGATGATACAGTCTAATTTTAATTATATCCACTAATAAATTACAATATCCATTAAAAACAATCAATATATAAATATTATGTAGTTGTGTCAAAACAAAAATAATAAACGGAAGTAGGTAGAAAACAGTAACATATCATCTACCTAGTCTTTTCCCAATAATTTCTGGGGTCATCTTCCAGTCTAACCGGATGCAGCTGAACACTAGTATTTTACATGGAGCGACTGCCTATCTGACCTCCACAACGCAGGTTACTGGGTAACACGATACCACTTGGTAAGCCTGTTTGTCAGGCTTTATTTATTTATAATTATAACCATTTATGTACACACATATATAAACAGAAAAATAGGTAAAAAGGTGATGCTTATCATCTTTGGCTTTTGAGCTTCTAACGACGCGTCAAAGACCCACGAATGACAGCCGGGACAAACGGCTTAGTAAACTGTAGACACACAATCCAAATTCTAATTATGGAATAACCGGCAATCTAAAACCATATCTCTCGTTAGGAAACCTACTCTAAACTCTGCCTACCACCAAAACCTCATCAAGCAAGCGATGACACATGACCTTCACCAGCCACCTTACAATTAATTCACATTAAAAATTGCACAACCCAATCTCAATTAAATTCCGTTCAACTAATATTTGAACTAAATGTTGATCAAGGCCTAGAGCATTGTTTGATTTATTTTAGTATAAAACTAGGAAGTTTTGAGGACAAAGCATCATTCGAAGAATCAGTTTTTTAGATCTCACACAACATGAAGGTAAAATATCCCTGGTTAATTAATATTCATTCATTAATAATATTCTTCCCTATCTATCAAGAATTCAGTTTAATTGACTTATCAAAAGCTTTCTGCTCTAATTAGTTTTTTATGTTTTATTTTCAATATTAAATTATTCAATTTTGTAATTTCTAGATAATTATACTTCTATGTCTGCACTTTTTCACTTTTTTGTTTCTTAAAACATCATTGGCCTTTAAATCATAATTTTAAAATTAGCCAGATATGCTCTAACAAATGTATATCAACTCATTTAAAACGAAACCATTTGATATTAGTACATTTATCCCTATAACTTCCTATCTGTTCTGTTTAAAAATCCCCAAGTTCATCCAGTGTTTAAATTACGCGAACTAGGTTAAAATCATCAACATTTTGCTCATCTTCATTAATCTTTACATCCCTTGTATCCAGGTCCTCATTGCCATTGTTTTCGCCATCGGCTCCGTGTCGGCTTTAGGCTCAGGACCCTACCTGCCAAGTGGATGGAGGCCCCAGGGTCCTAGCTTCTACCTGCCTTCTGAAGTTTCGGTAAGTAACCTGATGATAATCAAATCTCTATTTAATAAAATTAACTAAAGGCAAAAACCACATAAAATTAATCAAAATCCTCATAATATTACGTCATGATAAAATTAATTAATCAGTATGCAATGAAATTAACAAAAGGAAAATATACAAAAATGGTGTCTCAATTCAAAAATGTTATAGAATCTATAAACGATAGTATATGCCAGATAAATTAACCACAGTATATCAGAAAGTGACAGTTGGCTCTTGTAAAAACTTAACAGTTTGCAATTATTCAACTAAATTACTAAAATCATACTGTCCTACGAATGTTATAACGATTAGTAAAAGTACAAAAAAGTACTATAAACCGAGTTAAATAATTGACACTATCTTTCTAATCACTCACCATATACCTACCCTTTTTACAGAAACCATCAAATAGTCCTCTCAAAGAGAAATTCCTTCTCCAAGAGACTGAAGCTTCCGGCTCCGATGCCCTCAGGGAGTATGGACCTCCGAAGGTCGAAGAAGTGGTCCAGTTCAGTGTCAAGCAGGCCCTGCCTGATGTGGCTACTGAACAGACCTTCTTCGTACAGTCTTTGGCTACCCAGGAATTGCAGTCTGCTGTTGAGGAATCTGTTGCACTTGAAGGTAAAACCTTGAGAAAAGATTTTTTTTTTCTACGTTTCTTTGTTACCATTTCACGCTTAAACGACTGAACGGATTTGGATAAAATTTAGTACATGGGTAGACCATAACTTGGATTAGGCTTGAATACTTTTTATCCCGATGTTTCCACGGGATTGAGACTTATGCGGGTAAAACAGCGGGGCGCAGCTATAGAATATATAAAATATTTAGTTAAAAAATATAAATAAAGCAAAAGAGCAGAATTAAATACCAATGAAGTTTATTCCAACAGACACACATACATAATTACAAACATTTTATAATAATTGGTATGATTTTAATGTATGACGTACAAAACTGTTAAAAAAATACCTATCTAGAAATATGTCGCTCTGATTTTGCTATACAATCTGAAGACCAATTCTCGTACTTACTTAAAAATCGCCAAATTCAAGTCGCAATTTCATCTCAGCGACAATCAATGTCAAAATGTTGTCAAAAATGATTTTTGACAGACTGAGACTGATATTAGAATACAAACGTTCTTAAAATTTTATGAATAGCCCCTCTGTTTTTTCACGAACGAATAAAACCGTTAATAAACAATCTAACAAAACTAACTGTAATGATAACTTATTTTAATTCACAGCAAGCACCGAACAAGCCGGCGCTTACGTCGAAGAAGTAGCATCAACCACCAAGGCCCAGCTGACTCAAATAGCTTCCGAAGAACAAGCAACGGAAACCCTCTCTGAAGCCCAGCCCACCATTGAAGCAACACCCCTAGAAGTTGTAGCAGAGATCGTTGAACAGACTTCTGAAGCTGTACAGACTGAGGAAGCCACAGAGGGGGCAGTACAGGGAAAAAATCTTGCGCTTACTGCAGTTAACGCCGAAGAAGAGATTGTCGCTCCTACTGCTGCAGCACAGGAAGATGTTACCGCTGTCGTAGAAGAGGCTGTGGTACCCACTGCTGCTGTTCTGGGAGAGATTGTAGGACCTGTTGCTATTGCTGAACAAGTGGTTGTTGAAAGAGTAGCAGAGGGAGTCAACAACATTGCTGAGGCTTTGGTTAAGTTGGAGAATGAAGTTAAAGCTGCTGAGGTGAGACAAAACCATAATGACATACATTAAAGTTTAATGCCCTAGTATCAATATCAGAAGGAAATTTCTGATTTTCGTCACTTATCACACATGTACTTTAACTTTCATTAACAATTAAACAAATGAAGTATTTTCCATTGTTTTTCAGGCTCTTGAGTCTGCTGTCGAACTCAAATCTGAAGTGTCAGGGTAAGTGCTATTAATACTGCTACCACAAAAGCTAATTAGGTTGGCCAATTGCCTACTATTCACATGCTGTCAAGCTTATGATCAAGCATATTGAACTCTGAGTAAAAGGCTTTAGATCCATAATTCATTGTGTTTACAGATCCCTGCAACAGGTCCCTGAAGGTTTCCTTGAATACGGACCCCCCGGCTTTAGGGAATACGGACCCCCCAAGGCGGAGGACATCGCCAGGTCTGCTGCAGTTCAGGTATATAGTCCAACCACCACCAACATCAACATCATTTCAGCCGAAAGACGTCCACTGCTGGACATAGGCCACACCACACCACACGCACCGGCTGGTCGCCATATCGTCTGGTTCTTTGCTTCTCGCATCCAGCGGATTCCTGCGGCCTTCACAAGGTCATCGGTGCACGAAGGCCTCCCAAACTTGTCAGCCCCATCGGCTATCTGATATGCGAACAATGTCCAACCATCAGTAGTCCTAATTTGGACAGTGTAAACTACTACTTTATTATCATCATTAAACCGAAAGCACTGCTAGGTATAGACTTCCCCCATATTTTGTACAACGACTACGGCGCCGGCGACTATATCTTGAGTGATGCATCAGACAACAATACAGAAATCACTAACGACGCATCACAGTGATTTCGTGTACTTGGCTACTACTTTTCTTGGCTTAACGTCCAAGTGTAAAAACTCATTTGTGCCTCTTTCGTTTAAAGTTCTACTTCTTGATTCGAATTCCTTGATTTTCAATTGTTTTTTTTTTTTTTTTTTTTTTTTTTTTTTTTTTGTCCAAAACATGAGCTTTCATTGAACTGAACTGAACTTTCATTGTCAACTTTGCTTGATCTTTTACATCCCTGTACAGTTCTTCAATGGTGTTGTAAAATAGCATCAAATCGTAATAAGTAATAAGACGAAATTGATTTTAAGATATATTTTTGTATTTCAGGTGGCTCCTACCAGTGCTTTTGAGAACAACGAAGTCAGGAGAAGGCGTTTCTCACCCAAATTCAAGTATTTTTTTTTACATATTTCTGCCACATTTCACAATTATCTTTCTTTGAGGGGCCCGTGGCTAAATAATAACAGCCGCCCAGGTCGATCGATCAGGATAAGCTACGCTTGCCGCGGTTGGTCTGGGGATGGGTGACCATCTTTACATACCGTGACCCCTCCGTGCCTCGGAAAGTACGTTAAGCCGTTGGTCCCAGCTGTCATTCGTGGATCTTTGGCAGTCGTTACGGGTACTCCGAAGGCGGAAAGTCTGACAACCAGTCTTACCAAGGGGTGCCCAGTAATTGGTTATGTAAAACACCAATATCCTACATCCAGTTAGCCTAGAAGCCGACAAAACTTACTTGGAAAAATGCTAGACAGTTTTCTTTTATCAACCATACTAAATAAATATAATTTCGGTTTCAGATCGGGACACAAGAAACAGTAAGGTCACAAATAAACGGAAAACAACACAGGACCAGGGAACCGCGAGAAAAATGGACTTCGTAGACAACTTTTTATTTAAAAATGCAATTTAAAAAACCCTTTTCGCCATTACAGTTATTTATTTAAAACTTTTTGGCAAAAGTGATCAAAATATCTTTTATCATGTAATCAGTGGTAGAAATTGATCTAATGTGATAATTAATTAATAAATGAATTTGATTATTAATATAATGCTCTTATTTAACATTCCTATAAATCAATAAACTCAGCCTTATCGCAGTCCACTGCTGGACATAGGCCTCTCCCAGGCTGCACCACAAAACCTTGCCCTCCGCCTTCCGCACCCAGTCCGTCCCAGTCACTTTCTTAAGGTTATAGAGGTAAGTGGAACAGGGTGTAAAGTTCACTCATACTCTATAGAAAAGGAAGGACCCTCCGACCAGACAGGTGTTGTGTCTGGCGGGCAACTGCCCAGTGATTCATCTCGCGCCCTAGTTGCGCGGTAAACTCTGCTTGCGAGATGCAGGATTTTTCGTGACGTCACTATGTATGACGCGTTGTTCGCATGTGGCGTTGTAGATACCGCTACAAGGTCGTCGGCCCATTTAGCAATTTTAGACTTGTATTGATTACAAGTTCAGGTTTTCTCACGAAGTTTTCTTTCACCGATATCGTTACAGTAAGTAACAAGCAGTAATAAAAATGTAAACAGAACGTAATCACACTAATATTATAAAAGCGAAAGTTTGTGAGTGTGTGGGTGTGTGTTTATATGTTAGTTACTTCTTCACGCTGAAACGGCTGGACCAATTTTGATAAAATTTCGTATGGGGGTAGCTGACACCCTTGATTAAAATATAGGCTACTTTTTATCCCGATATTCCCACGGGATCGACATTTACGCGGGTGAAACCGCGGGGCGCAGCTAGTACCTAAATAAAAGCAGCAAAAAGGGCGTGCCCGCTGAATGTGAAATGCTCTATTATGTTCATATACCTACAGCTACAAACTCGAAGTCGTAAATGACAAACTATGACTATAAAATCAATAAACAGTTAATTACTCATAACAATAACAAAACCATGGTCAGCAACAGGACCAGACACCACAAGCAGCACACGTTTACATTACCCCCCTTTGCCATATTTGAGAGACGGATGTACCCGAACCACGACGCCACCGCAAGCAGTGACATCTAAAGCAATTCCAAGATTGACCGCAGGCCGCAAACTGCAGCAGCAGGTTCAAGCGACACTATTACAAATACAAAAAAATACAAAAATGTTTATTTCTTTACAATAGTCCTTTTACATTTTGTTGGTAAATGGCGCCTCCTTTTAAACAGATAATGCCTGTGTTAGAAGACGCCGCTCTTACTTAGGTAGGCTAAAAAAAGAAAATACTGACATTTTACAAAGGATACTAGTAGTATGTGTATTCGCATATGAGTTCACTATTGGTTTCTATGTAGGTATCTCTATGAAAACTGCAAGTTCAAATCATTTATTTCAAAAGGCAATTAAAAGGCAATAGGCACTTTTGAACGCCAAAATTTCCAAAAAAAAAATGGAATTAATTCTAGTAGGTCCCAAAGGTAGTTTCGTACGGAGGAGATGGGCATGAAACTCCACCGTTACTCTTTTAAAAATGTTTTAAAAAATTTTGTAATAATTATTTATATAATTATATGTGTACACGATGCACATATAATAAAATTACTATACCACAGTAGAATGTGTATTCCAATTTTTATTTATTTAATTAATTAACTTACGCAAAATGAATAATAATATTTACATAATATAAGCTAACATTTACAGTCGTTACGGATAGTCACAAGCCCGAAAGTCTGACGAGTCTTACCAAGGGGTATCGTATTACCCAGTAACTGGGTTGTGGAGGTCAGATACATGCAGTCGCTCCATGTAAAATACTGGTATTCAGCTGCATCGGGTTAGACTGGAAGTTGACCCCAACATAGTTGGGAAAAGGCTCGGCCGATGATGATGATCATAAGCTAACATTTAAAATAATATGTACATAATAAAAAATTCGATCACGCAGGGAAACTCCAAGGATAGCTCTCACCATTGCCCTTTGGGTGACTTTGACTTATTCTGGTTGGATGCGAGAAGCACAGAACCGGTCGAAGTGGAGGAGCTTGGGGGAGGCCTATGTCCAGCAGCGGGCATTACAAAATTTTGCCGAAAATCTGGTGATAGACAGTGAACTTTTCACGCATCTTCGTCGAACCTGGGACCTTATCCCACAAGGAGAAATCAATAACCTCATTTTGAGTATATTCGTTGCTTTTACAGATTATTAATGTTATTATATGTGGAGGCTTGTTATTAGCTATTTTTCTTAAATATTATAGTCTTTATTTCATTGGTTTGTTAGTCTGTAAGCCTTCTTTAAAATAAAATAAATAAATGAACATTATTTTGTAATTAATTTAATGTTTCATTTAATATTGTATATTTATTTAATCACCAAAAACTGCAATAAAAGCCATTTTTTTTTCATTAGCCTATATTGTGTCTTCCTGCTGGACATAGGCCCCCCCTTCATCCTTCCAAACCTCCCTGTCTTGAGCGATATCTGGGCATGTGGGCCCTGCAAAACTCGTTAGATCGTCACACCACCTCCCCCATGGTCTACTTCGACGGCGATGTCCACATATGTTGCAATATGTCCAGTATTATACATACTTGGTCCAGATAGCGTCTTCTTTCGAGAATAGACAAGACAAGGAAGTCGAAAAACGAGTCCAAAATGCTTGGAAAACCTACCCTACCCTTAAAGAACATAATTATGAAAGGTAATCTTCCTTTAACACTTATAAGGAAACTCATTGACATGTACATCCTGCCCGTCCTAACGTACGGTGCACAAAGTTGGTCACACTCAACATTTGGCAACGGGCATTAGAGCGCAGCATATAGCGTCAAACGCACAGAATTTCATAATAGAGTATAAAATACTTTCCTTTCCTGCACTACGTTATCCTGTTAAATTAAATTCGTAGGTTGCAAGTAAACCAAGAAATGACTCGACGTGGTAATATTAAATTGGAATTTATTTTCAGTTAAGTGACGCTATTCTGCCGTCATACGGTGAATAGCCGTAATTACTTCAAAGTGTAGGTATTTTGAATAATAAGTAATGATACTTTGAAAGTATTTTTATAACACTTAGTGACTCAAATAAGTAATAATTATGTAGTAAGTGGGGGTTTTAAGATGCAAAATAAATCATAATAAAGTAAATTCGAAAATGCCGCGCACCCTGCAATTACAAAGATAAAAAGCCGTAACAACTATTACGGCTTTTGATTGTAGGATATCAAAATCACAATCGATAAATGGCCAAAAAGTCCTAAAATTAAGTTACGGCTTTTCAAGTATACTAACTAATAAGAAAAGGCTTTAGGTACCTACCGTGGAAATTATTGTTATACCTATCAACTGCAAGCTTAGACTGCAAGATTTGAAAAAAATGCGTTTGATTGCCCAATTCTTGAGTTCGGCTATAAATGTCGGCCATCACGCTATGACCCTTAGGAACCGAGCAAAAATTAAAATTAAACGGCGGAATAAACCTTGGGGCGTAGCTAGTTTCTAATAAACACCGAAGGAGTCCTCTAAACTCTATTCACAAAACGAAAATCGGATAATTTTGACAGTTGAAATCGATATCGAATCGAATCTAATACCGTTCAACAAATATTTGAACTAATTAATGTTGATCAAGGTCTAAATTATTTGGTCTGAGGCATTGTTTGATTTATTTTAGTATAAAACTGGGAAGTTTTGAGGATAAGGCATCATTCGAAGAATCAGTTCATTAGATCTCACACAACATGAAGGTAAAATATTTCTGGTTTATTAATATTCATTAATTAACACAAGGTGTAAAAAACCGGGCAAGAGCGAGTCGGACTCGCGCACCGAGGGTTCCGTACCATCATGTGTTTTTGAATTTTCACCGGCGAGATAGGGGGGACGGACACATTTTACCACTTTGGAAGTGTCTCTCGCGCAAACTATTCAGTTTAGAAAAAAATGACCTTAGAAACCTCAATATCATTTTTGTTATTCATGTTTATTAATCATTTCATCGATAATTTTCAGGTCCTCATCGCCATTGTTTTCGCCATCGGCTCCGCGTCCGCTCAGGGTTCAGGTCCTTACCTGCCAAGTGGATGGAGACCCCAGGGTCCCAGCTTCTACCTGCCTTCTGAAGTTTCGGTAAGTTAGAACATTACATTTTAATAATCATAATACAGCGTGGTGCTTCAATGGCAACCTTAATTTAACAGACGAATACGTTTTAGTTTTTTGAACAGATTTTAATTACAGTCGGTGTGCAATAAAGATTTCGGGGGGTTCGCTAACTTAGCTATCATATCTACATATCTTCAAGGGCTATTCATTTCATAAACACACTAGAATTTGCCTCAAATATCTTTCAGATTAGTTATCCAGAGCTAAAGAGAAGGTAGAGTAACTTACCATTAACGAATATAGCAGTAATCCCCCATCCGGGCCCAGGGTAGGTTGTTTAGGTTTCCTCACAATGTTTTCCTTCACCGTTTTGAGAGCAGTTGTGATGAAATAATTTACACAAAGTAAAGCGCCTGTTTGTCAACACACTCAACCGTGCAACTCGTAAGTCGCGGCCATTACCACTGGGACACCACTACTCTCCAAGCTCCAAAAATGATATACTGGGTTAATAATATTAATTTATTAATTTTCCCTAACAATAAATCCATTATCAATCCCATAGAATCCATCAAACAGTCCTCTCAAAGAAAACCTCCTCCTCCAAGAGACTGAAGCATCTGGCTCCGATGCCCTCAGGGAGTATGGACCTCCAAAGGTTGAAGAGGTGGTCCAGTTCAGAGTCAACCAGGGCCTACCTGATGTGGCTACAGAACAGACCTTCTTCGTACAGTCTTTGGCTACCCAGGAGTTGCAGTCCGCTGTTGACGAATCTGCTGCTGTTGAAGGTAAAAAAAATATATTTTATGAACAGAACATTAAAGTTCAAACTTGAAAGATTAGCTCGTGTTAGCACGCATGCAGGTCGGAAATTATCCCGCGGAAACGTAATACTGGGATAAAAAAGTTTATCCTATTTCCTAACCCAAGTCATGGTCTACCCATGTGCCAAACTTCATCCAAATCTGTTGAGCCGTTTTCACGTGAAAGCGTCACCAACAAAACAAACTCACTTTCACATTTACCTACATAAAAGTTAGGATAAAAGTCAGGCTAAGACAGTATTAGTGCTCTTTAATAATAAGGGATTTGGAATTATATAAATAAATCATTAGCAATAAGGCTGTTAAATAGAGCTGTAGTTTTAAAATTAACCTACAATCACTATCATTTTATAACTACTACGGACTGAAAGTCGGAAACCATTTAAAAACAATCCAGGAAAATAGAATTCTAATTAAAACGTATTTTAATTCACAGCAAGCACTGAACAAGCTGTCGCTACCATCGAAGACGTAGCATCAAGCACCGAGGCCCAACTCGCTCAAATAGCTTCCGAAGAACAAGCTACTGAAACTCTCTCTGAAGCCCAGCCCACCTTCGAAGCAACACCCCTAAAATTTGATGCAGATATCGTTGAACAGACTTCTGAAGCTGTACAGACCACAGAGGAAGCCACAGAGGAGGCAGTACAGGAAGAAAATCTTGCACTTACTGCAGTTAACGCCGAAGAAGAGATTGTCGCTCCTACTGCTGTGGCACAAGAATATGTTACCGCTGTCGTAGAAGAAGCTGTGGTACCCACTGCTGCTGTTATTGGAGAGATTGTTGTACCTGCTGCTATTATTGAACAAGTGGTTGTTGAAAGAGTAGCTGAGGAAGTCAACAACATTGCTGAAGCTTTGGTTAAGTTGGATAATGAGGTGAGACAAAAAAATAATGAACATTGAAACTATGGACTTCACATATTTATTGAATTATTACATGAACTCTGTCAGTTTCAAAGAAACAAATGAAATCATTTCTACTGTTTTTAGGTTCTTGAGGCTGCTGTCGAAATCAAGGCTGAAGTGTCAGGGTAAGTGCTATAAAACCTACTTCTACTACAACCAGTGCCGTAAATAGGGCGGTGCCAGCGGTGCCCAGGCACAGGGCGCAGACCCTGGAGGGGCGCAGAAATGACCAGACCAGGGCCACATTCACCAGTTCTTTGATTTTTTGACAGTAGAACACATTACCCAGTAGCCTTGAATCTTTACTACCCATCTGTCCTGATCAGTATTTGGTGTCATTTCTGTAGGTAGTGTCTAATTGAGAATTTTGACAAATATTTTCGAATAAACGTTTTTTCACCTAATTTATAAACGCAATTTATTTGAACTTCTCAAAACTTTACCAAGTACTTAAAATTAAGTTTACAAAAACTTAATTTTAACTTAGTTTTTGGATGATAGATTTATTTTTATAGACAATCCATTTTATTGTCAGAACCGGTTATGATTAGAAAATATTTCAAGGGCGCGGTTATAGCAGCTCGCACCGGGCGCTTAAAAGGCTAATTACGACACTGACTACAACGGAAGCATATTGACTGATGTTATAGCTATTCCTACTATTCTTATAGTATTCAAAGTCAAATCATTTATTTCAAATAGGCACATTAAAGGCACTTTTGAACCGCAAAAAAAACTAAATAGAAATGATTCTAGTCGCCCATTCCAAAAGGTAGTTTTCGTATCGAGATTTCGTATTCTGATAGTCATATTGAACCTTAAGAAGTACGCTTTAGAATTTATAATCTACTGTGTTCACAGACCCCTGCAACAGGCCCCTGAAGGTTTCCTTGAATACGGACCCCCCAAGGCTGAGGACATCGCCAGGTCTGCCGCAGTTCAGGTACATACTGCAACCATCAGTTTAAATTGGGCGGTGTAAACTATTACGTCATTATCATCATTCAGCCAAAAAACGTCTAATGCTGTCTATAAACCTGCCCCAAGTTTTGCACAACGACTATTATACATAGAAAGACGTCTTGGGAGATGCATTATATAACCAATAACAATACAGAATTAATTTTCATTAAATTATCTATACAATGATATATAAATTAAGTAGGTTCTGTGTATGTACTAGCAGGAGTATAACAATAGAAACTGTTGCAGAAAGGAGGCAAAACAAATTTTTCGATCGTAAAGCTCTAGTCGTGCAATATCATCAAATATAATCTTTCATATTTCAGGTGGCTCCTACCAGTGCTTTTGAAAACAACGAAATCAGGAGGAGGCGTTTCTCACCCAAACTCAAGTAATTTTTTTACATATTATTTTGCAACTTTTAAAATTTATCATTAGTCAATTAGCTGCTGACCGAATCCTATGTAACTGTTAAGAAGCTCAACTAAAGTATTATGATGCACAGCCTTTATCGTTCCCACTGTTGGGACACAGGCCTCCTCTCTGTGAGAGGGAGTGGGCCCTAATCCACCACGCGGGCCCAGTGCGGGTTGGCGGGTGTCACATGTCTTCGAATTATTTGGTTCTGCGACATGCCGGTTTCCTCACGATGTTTTCTTATACCGATTTAAGAGCAACGGTGGTGAAATTAAACACAAAAAGTAAAGTGCCTGTCTGGGTTCGATCTCACGACTTACAACTCATTAGTCGGAGCCACAGGGCTAACATTTTTTTTATTGCTGAATTGGCCTGCTCATCACGCCTGATCGAAAGCGTTGGATGAGGCCAATGATGGAACGAGCGTGCCCAGAAGATGTCTGTTCACTCTTGCTTTAAAGGCAGATGGGTTAAATCTGGAAGGGAATACAGACGCTGGCAAAGAGTCAATAGACTGCATATAATAAAAGTCCTCCACATTTAGAATTTAGAAACGATGAGCACGACTGGTCGGGATGTTAACCAAGTGTGGATGGTACGCGACAGTACGTCTGGTAGTCCGGTAGTAAAAGGGCTGATGGTGGGATCAGCGGGGTAATAACGTAACACACTATCAGTAGCAATGGGTTTCATTTTGATAATTTCGCTTCCAGGTCAGGACACAAGAAACACTAGGTCTCAGATAAACGGAAAGCAACACCTGAGCAGGATCCGAGGGGCAATTCTCGTCATTTTAAGAACGTTCACAGTCTATGGCCTTAGTGTGTTTTTTCACTCACAATCGATTTATATGGGAAAGTTATAGCGCCACCTGGTGGTCACTAGGAGAAACCTAATTTCCCATACAAAATTCTAAGTCTCGCTCGCTCGCAGTCGAACGTGAGTCGAAAAAACTCACACTAAGGCCACTGATCTCAGTCTCAATCTGTCAAAAATACCTCTAACTTCCCTACATTTTGGACAAATTTTTGACATTTCTTTGTCGCCGAGATGAGACTGCGACTAGATCTTGAACGTTTTTAATTACGAGATTATTTGGCCTTCAGGGAAAACAGCGAGAAAAATGGACTTCATAAACAACTCTATACTTAATAAAAAGGCCATTTAATATACCCTTTCCGCCATTCAGGTTATATTGACAGCAAGTCGCCAACTTTGTTCGTAATTGAAATAAGAATAACTGTTGGGTTTATTCGTAAACTTTGTTTAAAGATAAGTAATGATTAGCGCCTGTTTAAAGGCGAACGGCAGAATTCGTACCACATACTTTTTTTGCTGTTCTGTGATAGAATTTGTATCACTTATTAAGGCAACTAAACCATTCATTTTCATGTAACATTAGTATTTTTAGAAGTCCGGATTAATTAATTATATCAATTTAAAAGATTTAAGTAATTAAACGTAACATAATCTTAAACTAAACGCAACTAAACGTAGTTATGTTTGTAGAAGTTGCCATTTGTAAAATATCACGAGGCTCAAAATTATAAATAATTATTTAAAAATAGAAATAACAGTAAATATAATTAACCAATAACACATTATACCTTACAATTAATAATTATTGCATACAATCTTAATAATTAACTATTTAATGATAGGAATTATTTTCGCCATCAATGTTTTTTTTTGTATTGGCAATTATTTTATTGACAGATTAGGAAAATCTTTCAGAGTCGCTGCTCAGTTCTTTGCTGTTGTTTTGGATGGTGGTTTGTAACTGCATCTGAGCAATTTAGCAAATTATCTGGCCATTTTTACGTTGAGTTGAGCTACTGCTCCTCCGTACTCTATCTGTTGATAGTACTTTCGCGAAAGGACGCTTTATTAATTGTGCTGTGTGTGTACGTGCTTTAATTAAAATGACGAGTTTGCAATGCATCAATTGCAACGTTCGCTTGTCCCGAATAAGAAGGCACGCTCTATCCGATGAGAGTGAAGATATCGTCAATACTATTCGGCTGTGGACATATCCTAGAGATGTAAGTAGTTTCCAAATAACATTTTGCGTACGAGTGTGCCAGTTACGAAGTGATAACTTTTACGTGTTAAAAAGTAGTCCTTACCATTTAAACTACACGATATCATACTAAAATAATATGTGTGTACTAAAACTGATCTAAACATAATTTGAAAAAATAACAAACACCCTTGTGGTTGTATAAATATTTACAATTTGTCCTATTTAATGTACAAACACATAAGTGATTGTTTACATGTACCTATTGTTTACTTGCCTAACGCGTGGTTCTCTAACTTGGTTTGCCTAACACTGTTATAATAGTTATTAGGTACTCTGTTAGTATGATTGTCATAGTGTCATAGTCATATAAAGCAATGTTGAGCCATACTCAAAATCACTTCATTATTTCCAGATAACACCTGCTGACCATGTTTGCCATGCATGCTGGCAGCTAGCTACTCATCCACATTCTTCTGATAATATGCCGAGGAGACGCATAGGCCATCAAAGTGTTTGTGTTGTATGCGGACGATCCATACTAAGAATCAGTCGACGCAGGATTTTGATTGAAGGTGCCACTGAAGAAGGACAAAGAATTGCTAACACAGTTGCTACTTGGATCCAACCACGAGAGGTATAACAACATGTACCTATTATAACTTTTTTAACTATTATAACTTTTCAATTTTTCCCACTAATACTATGCATTTTTAAATGCAAGCTTTTCTTTATTTATATTTTTTATTTTAGCTTCGTTCTGAAGATGAAGCTTGTGTGCCGTGTTGGCTAAGAGCTAGAAGAACTAGGGTTGTTTCACCAAATGAAGATATTCAACCCATTGTACCTGATCATCTGGAGGGTGATTATTCTGATTTGATGTGTGCTGTATGTGGTCAGAGTCTATCCACCCCAACATCAGATCAAGAGTGGAATCCCGATAACACTGCTCGTTTGTTGGAGCACCAGCAGGTATATATGAAATAATATATTTATAGTAATTCGCTTTAAATAAAAACGTGTCATGCAAAGGGCAATTACTATTTTATGTTGCTAAATCTGGGACAGTGATGATGTTGGCTCTACTAACAACAAAAGGATACTGGTTTTTCCATTGTCACATAGCCCTTCTCTCTCATATTAACACAACATAGATATTTTTGGTAAAGGTTTTCTGTAAGGTGAAAACCAATCATTGTATGTCAAGAACTATTCTGTAGCTTGGTCATGTTGGGCGCAATTTATGTCTATCAAACTTAGTGTTTAATTTGTATTTCATCAATGTTATTTATTTACAGATGTCATCCATGAATGAAGTATGTGGAGTTTGCTGGGGCCAAGCTCGAGATTTGAACTTCCATGTTCCTGAAGGACCACAAGAAAGACCCCAACATATTGTGTTGCCCAATATAAGAAGAGCGGCTGAAACAGCAAGACACTGCATTTTCCAAGAGTGCATGGAACCAGAGCGAAATATTGTGCCTGAAGAAACCAGACAAGGTGTATTGGTTAGGTATCAATATTTTATACCAAGAGGAGCTCGTATTTGCTCCTTACATAGACAGGACGCTAATTATCAAAACCTGTATACTGCTGAGTATAGCCTTAATAGCTTTACTTCCACACACATAGAGGAGATCATTTTTATGTTAATGGAAGGGTTAAGTAACATCTCTTATGAGAATATTCAAAACTACCCCGATAACCAAGTACAGTACTTTATAGGCATAAATAAACAACAACATCAACAAATATTAGATGTAACACCCAGGCTTAGGAATCTGCATCGGGGTAGTTTTGCATTAACAGCCTTATTGTGTAAATTAAGGACTGGGGATTCAGGGGACAGATTGTCATGTCTATTTCAAGTTCCGAGAAGGACCCTAGAGACATTAATGTCTGTAGCAAGAAATATTTTGCTAACTGATTATGTTCCACAATTTCTTGGTTTTTCTCATTTAAGAAGGGAGCAAGTGGCAGCAAGAAATTCATACATTGCCGATCACATTTTTGGTGAGCCTAATACACCAGCTAATCAAAAACCTGCAATCACAATAGCTGATGCAACATATATATATACACAAAAAAGTAGTAATTACTTGTTCCAAAAGGATACATATTCCCTTCATAAATATAGGAATTTATTAAAGCCATTTATCCTCTGTGCCTCTGATGGATATATTATAGATGTACGCGGACCATATAGTGCCACTACAAATGATGCCACCATAATGAATGATTTATTAAACGAAACTGAATTTAATGATTTTTATAACGAAAACGATATCTTCATTGTAGATAGAGGTTTTCGTGACTGCATGGATAGTCTGCATCAAAAAGGATACATAGGTCATATGCCTGAAACCAAAGAAGACGGTCAATCACAGCTATCTACTCTTGATGCCAACCGTTCACGCTGTGTCACTATTAATAGGTGGGTAGTAGAAGCTGTGAATGGCCGTTTTAAGAGAGACTTCAAAATATTCCGCCATGAATATTTTAACCGTGGTTGTCGCAATTTAATGGCAGATTTTAAAATAGCAGCTGCTCTGCTGAATGCGTTTACTCCGCCATTTACAGAAAATATACATGCAGAGCAGTTTGTGTCAATCATATTTGAGCGCCTGTTTTTAACGAATACTGTAGCTGAATTAGTTAGGTTACATAATTTAAACAGGCGCGGTGCCTGGTTTGTACCCATAGATGCGACAACCCTCTCCTTTCCGCGGCTATCCATGGAGGAATTGACATTATTTGCTTGTGGTGTATATCAAATTCGCCAGGCTCGTTCATATGTGGGTGAGCATTTTCGCTTCCATGGAGTATATACATTAGAGGTATCTCGAGAGAGAATACATGGCTTAGAGGGAATAAACCCAATGTTGCTTCGAGCTAAAATAAGGTCCCGCCATTCTTCTGCTAGAACTTATTTTGTTTTCATAGTTGCAGAAACAAATATGAATGGTCGGGACGCAATCAAAAGTTATTGCTGTAATTGCATTGTAGGTTTAAGAACAGTGGGATGCTGCTCACATGTTATGAGCATTATTTGGTACCTTAGTTACGCTCGTCATGAAGGTATGACCCGACCTGCCCCTTTCTTAGATGAAATAATATTAAGAATCGATTAAGTAGGTAATTATAAGAACAATAAAATAAATGTAAGTTCCTA